>JADBJO010000165.1:70000-72500 GCA_016801955.1 Conus betulinus
AAAGACTTAACACTGGAACAAATGTGTCACGTTCATTATCAACATTACGTTTGCTCATGGACCGAGACGATGAACTGGATGTATGCAGTCTAAAACCATCTCTTCTTCGTGTCCAAGCCGAAAGTTGTCAATGTAACATTTTGTTGAAAAAAAGTTGTTTCTGTGTAGTGATGAAAATTAGTGGTGGTTTCTTTATAGCGAAACATGTTAGGGCATCAGTAGTGTTCGTGATATGTCGGATTTTTTTATTTTTATTTATTATTTATTTATTTTTGTTAATGTGCCCGTACACTACTCACTGAGACAGCCACTCAATGATAGAGAGAGCGATAGAGAGAGATGGTGTGGAGGGGGGTGGAGAGTGAGTGAGAGAGACTTTTAGTGATGATGATGATGATGATGATGATGATGATGATGATGATGATAATTATAATGGTGATAACAGTGACAGATCGATGGATAGATAGATATATCAATGAAAAGTGAAAGTGTTAGCCAGCCAGATAGATAGATAGATAGATAGATAGATAGATAGATAGATAGATAGATAGATAGGAGGACCGATTAATAGGTAGATAGGAAGATCGATAGACAGATAGATACATGGAGACAGTTAGACAGACAAAGACAGAGAGACAGACAGACGGACAGACATAGATAGGTAGATAAATAGATAAATAGGTAGATAGACAAAAACAGATAGATAGGCAGACAGACAAATAGGTAGATCGATAGACAGACAGACAGACCGTAGATAGACAGATAGAATGAAATCAATGATAAGATAAATGAGATAGATAAATATGAAGAAACTCATCATCAATAGACGGCAAGGTGTCTGGAACCTACCTGTGGTGAGGACGGCACTTCTCCTTTTGCCCCTGACCTCCTCCGGTGCCAGCGTGTTTGTGATCAGATCCCCAGACAACGGCTGGAACTGTTCACACTGTCCGTTCACAATCACAGTCTCTGTGTAGGGAATGTTTGCAGTCCTGCGGTGCCTGGAGAGACTAAGAGTGAGAGTGGTGGCGGGGGGGAGGAGGGGGGGGGGGGTAGAGGAGTGTGGGGATAGAGGCGGGGGAAGTGGGGAGAGAGGGGGCAGAGCAGACAGGGTGTTGAAAAATCAGGACACTTTTTATTTTGTTCTTAGTTTGGTTTGTGTGTGTGGTGTGTTTTAGTTTGTGTGTGTGTGTGTGTGTGTGTGTTTGTGTGTTTAGATGGAGTGTTTTTTTTTTTTTTCATTTTTTGTGTGTATGTGTGAGTGTGTGTGTGTGTGTGTGTGTGTGTGTGTGTGTGTGTGTGTGTGTGTGTGTGTGTGTGTGTGTGAGTATATTTAAGTTTACACTAATTCTATTTTGTCTTATTTATTCGCTCTCCCCTCAAGTCTCTTTATCTGTTTGGTTGTAAGGCATTCTACCACTGTCTTTTAATCTATCAATTAATATATCAAGTTATGGTAATGTGACAAAATTTTCACGTTGTTCAATAATTTGCCAGCTCAAGATAGTGCGACAAAGAGTTTACTGGCTCCAGACAATAAAACAAATATTTAACGTTATTCAGTAATCTACCAGTTCAAACCAACATAAAAAAAAAGTTCTAAAGTTGTGCTTTCGGATCTCTTAGGACCATGCAGTATACCAAGTTTTTTTTTTTTAAGTTTTCCTGTAATCTATCAGTTCAAACCAAGAAATTTTTAACGTTGTCGGATGATAGTCTGTCTGTAACATAAAGTTTAACGTTGGCCAATGATCAACCAATTTCAGTTAATGTAAAGAAAAAAAAAAAGAGAGAAAAAAAAAAAAAAAGTTTCAGCCTGATTCAATAACCTACTACTTTAAATCAATGCGAAAACATATAATAACCAAATGGAAGTGACCTAAAAAAAAAAAAAAAAAAAAAAAAAAAAAAAACAGTTGCACACACTTTTACGACAGTCACATCTCTTCCCCCCTAAAAAAAAAAAAAAATAGCACAGCACTTTCTTCCGCCTTAAGAAAAGAACAAGCACGGCACTTTCACATGCAGCAGTTCAAAATCGAAGAACCGAAACCAGCGACTCGCTCGCTTGTCTTTCAAGCAGAGAAAGCAACCACTCACAGTGCCTTAGTCTACGGCGTGCAGAGAACGACCGCAAAGCCAGTCACTCACTCACTCACTCAGTCAGTCAGTCAGGGAGTATGCCCGAAGGCTGAGCTGATCTGCCGATTAAACAGTAGTGAGTGTGACAGGGGCGGGGGGGGGGGGGGGGGGAGCACCCATGTTTTAACCCGTCTGTCTGCCTGTCCACGCCCTCCGCCCAGCGGAAGGTTTGTTAGTGTAAGGAGTTAAAGGAAAGCGACAAAAACAGGTCTGGATCTCTCCCCCCCGTATTACGATCACATCGACCTGATCAGCGTAACACAGACAGCACACCCCAATCTGCCAACCCCCCCCCCCCCCCCACCCTACCCCCATTTTCCCCCACTACCCACTTCACCCCCTCTCCCCTGCCCCACCC
>JADBJO010000165.1:85000-90000 GCA_016801955.1 Conus betulinus
AACTGCTGCGTGTTTGGGCAGACGAGCCAGGCCGTACATGAGGTTGTTCCCCCCTGCCGTGGCCTCCTCCAGCTTCCTCTTCTTCTCGTTCTCCGCCGTCCTCACCTTGTCCGAGTAGTCAAAGCCCCCGCCCACATCCGGGTGAGGGAAATGCTCCAACGAATGGTTCTGGGGATCATCATCATCATCATCATCATCATCATCATCATCACGAAGGAATATGAATGTGAATAATCTGAATATAAGGAGGAGAATTCCTGGAGTTTTAAGGCCCCCCACGGGCAAAAGGCAGCGTATTGTATCCGTTTATGATTAACATGTTATACGCTCATTTTTTTTTTTTTTCAAGTAGACGCCGACTTTCTTATCTGCATAGAATTCTCGAACACTTGGCGGGGAGGGGGGTGGGGGTGGAGGGGGGGGGTTCAAACCGCAGTCAATATAACCTCTTCAATACCACAGTGAAACTGGACAGGACACACTCTCTGGAAACCAGAGTGCAGTACCATTCTCTAGGCTCTGACCTGCAACCTGCAGTGGAGAGAAGGAAGGAAGAAACGACCCGGAAACAGCTGGAGAAGAGTAACTGACGTAGAATAATCGGACAGAGGCAGAAAGGCTAGTTCAGACTTTGAATCCACTGGAGAGTTGTCGTTCGTGGTGCACGCTTCCTTGAGAAAGAAAGGCTTAAGTCAGCGAGCTAGTGCTACCGGCAGCAATATCATAGAACAAAACAGTGCTGATGTCACATTAACACAGCCAACCCTAACAACTGCTACCAGTTAGAGTTATTTGTTACTTTCTTTGTTTTTTTTTTTATTTGTTTGTTTGTTTGTTTTCCTCCTTTCTCGCTTGAAAAAAAAATCAGAAAAGAAAAGCCAGTCCAGACTTCGAAAGCACAAGCGCTTTCCCTGGTTTCCATCTTGTTGTTGCGCATGCATGTGCAAGTGACAGGCCTGTGTCGTCCCCTCATCAATGTCAAAGGTCTCAGACACGCAAGAAAATGACGGCCTAGTGCTTAACTTTCGTTGTAGTCTGTTCAAAAAAGAAAGTACAGCAAAAATGGCTTTAGGTATGACGAGGAGACAAAGCATTTACAGAGGAGACAGTAAAATGAAGTAGAGTGAAAAAAAAAGGCTGGGATAAGACAGAGCAGCAGCTTATGAAATGACTTTGACAACCACCAATGTCTCATAAAATGTAGGGGGGGGGGGGGGGGGGTCCCCATCAACTTATACTCTCTCGGCTTCTCCTCCTCGTCCTCCTCCTCCTCATCTGTCCCCTTCAACTACTACTACTACTACTATTGCTCACTGCTGCTGCTTCTACTACTACTACTACAACTACATCTACTACTACTACTACTACTACTACTTTCTTCTTCTCCTCCTGCTTCCACTTCTACTACTCATAGTAGTCCTATCCTCCTCCTCTTCCTCCTCCACTTCCTCTTCCTCCTCTTCCTCCTGCATCTTCTTCTACCATCACCATCACCACCTCTGCCATTAATGTTGCTGCTGCGACTGCTGGTGCTGCTGTTGCTGTTATCTTTACCTCTACTGGTAATGATGATCGTTATGTTGTTTGATATTTATAAGGGTAATGATAAAATGGTGAGGTTGAGACTGAGTATCATGAGGACAATAGGGCCCTACAGCTGTGTAGAATAATAATAATAATAATAATGAAGATGATGATTTTGATGCTGAAGAATAATACTGCTGATTACCATGGCAGTAAGACGCTCAAAATCAGTAACAGTGGCAGCAACAATAATGAAAACAATAGCAAAAGAACAGCGACAACAATAACAGTAACAATCCTCCTCCTCCTCCTTCTCCTCCTCCTCCTCCTCCTCCTCCTCCTCTCCTCATCATCATCATCATGCCACCATGCTACCATTCGTTTATGAAAAGAATCCAGTCCAAAATCTTGGCAAATAAGACAGTAATGACTGGTGGCCGTAACAATAACACTAATATCGATAAGAATAATGATATAAAAAAAATTGCACAGTGTAATTTTTATTTTAAGAAAACCAGTCTTACAAGAGGTCATGCTGCTGTTTATTTTTTTTCAAAAAGGGTCTTTGTTCAGCAACAACAGCATACTGTCTATAGAATATGAACTACCTCAATTACGTCAAAAACGCAAAATACATTTACACATGACTCAACCGCGTGCGCTTTCGTTTGCGCAAACGCGCGCGCGTACACACACACTCTCTCTCTCTCTCTCTCTCTCTCTCTCTCTCTCTCTCTCTCTCTCTCTCTCTCCTCACACACACACACACACACACACACACACACACACACACACACACACACACACACACATCACCATCACTACTAAGACACCACAGCTAAAACAACTTTAGAATAATATCCACACACATACCAACATACAATTTCGTGGCAGTCAGTTTCCATGATAGTATACACAACGAACAGAAACTCCCACTCACCAAATTCGTGGCGATATTGGCGATCTGGTTTTGCACATCCATCTTCCAGTTCTGGAAAAGAAAGAAAGCAAAGAAAAAAAATGACCCCTCTTTTAATTAACCAAACATACGTATGCGCTACAGTAGTAGACAGAATATATGGAGCTATATAGTCAAACTTTCCAGCAAAAAAAAAATATTTGTTGAGAACTGTGTTACATGTTCGAGCTTCATGAATTCCATATAAATACTATCCAAGATATGAACCCCCCCCCCCCCCCCCCCCCCCCCCCCCCCCCCCCCCCCCCCCCCCCCCCCCACCCCCCCAAAGGGAACAGATAAAGGCACATAACTCCGAGCAAATGTGACTGTGCTTTGAATTGTCCATTTACTTACCTTTCCACTCTTTCACCTAAGATTTCTTTTTCTGCCTACCACACATGGTGATAACTTTCGTTGGTGTTGTAAAGCAATGAAGGGAAGAGTAAGAGTGTGGCTTTAACAAATACTGAAACGGTAATATAATGTACGCAATTTACAGCTCTAGGTTCGGGTAGTAATGGGCTGTACATTCGGTGCCCATTCCAATGAATCGTGGCCAGACAAACTTAATATCATGCAGCTCTAAACCCCTCATCATTTTTTTTTTTTTTCATTTCTGAAATGAATCAGGTTAATCCTCGTCTATCGATTAGCTACTTATGTTCCCCAGCGCTGCAGGAAACGCGCGAGAGGTCCAAGTCCCTAAGTTCGTGGTGCAGGAGATTTTGCAAGGAAGGAGATTTTTTTTTTCTTCTTTATCGTTCTGGTGAATGTTATTCATTCAGAACGGATGTGCCAACAGAAACTAGTCCGTACATCAACACAAGCGTTCGCAATAGAGAAACAGACACTTGTAAGCTCATCAATAATACACGTCTTGTTCAATTTGTTTGGGACAAATCCGAAAATACGACTAAGATGTATATTGTTTATACGAAAAATGCGCGTCTTTACCCTACCATTTTACAATAACTGCTTGAACAGCTGTCCTTCGTATATCTTTTCCCTTTTTTAAATGTGTTTTGTGAAGTTAAAATCTCAAGGGACACAACCGAGCAATCAGAAGACGAGGTATACTACAACAAATTTAACAACATTACCTGAAAGTAGACTGATTGTAAACGCTACGAGACTGCCGATGGAGTGTTAATTGCCCATCTATCGGTAGACTGTGATTAAAACTTTTTGATGACCCAGATAATCATCTTGCCCACCGTGATCATGTTTCAATTGAGGAAAACATTCCTGGTTGACATCTGGCACATTGCTTGCGCGCTGCACCCCAAAAGATCCACTATCCGGTCAGCAGTCTCATAACAATTATAATGCAACATCTGCTTCTGTTCAGGTCTTGTCAATTTCTTAACGATGCTGCGAATGGCATCAAATGGTAATATCAGGCCCGCGACTTATTCTCTCTTCCTTTCTTTCTTTCTTTTTTTCTGCTGTTTCCTTTATTTTCCTTGCATTGTGTTTTCCTGTCTCATCTTGTGTGCTCTCACACACAGTCAAACCGATGTTAGTCATGTAGCATTCTGAGCTCCAGCAGTTCACAGGGAACACTCATTATCAGGTCATCACAGGACAACCTGCAAAAAAAAAAGACACTGCACTGCGGTCCATTCACTTCGGTGATGTGCCTGTGGAGCCTGTTCTGATCAAGCAGATGCAGAAAAACTACTTTCCAAGCCCCCGACTGACGAAAATGATTTATCAGCCGCAGAGCAAGCGTTGTGAGCATCCTCACTGGGCGTGATGAGGACATCGAAACTGAGATCATTATGTGAACAGGGTATGAAGGGCCAACATTCTGATACATTTTTAATGATGATAAATGGGGATAGTGATGACGAATCCATAGGGTTCTTTCCGTTCTGAGACGGTTTATAAGGCAGGGCTGTACTTTATGCTTCCTTTAAGAATACATTCTGACGTCAACCACGCTCAATTATTCAATTAATATTGTTTATACCCCAGCCTACTTGATGGCCCATATCAGGGCTGCCAATTCGTCAAAATTGATTCCGTTCACAGATGTTTAGAATACAAAGAAAAAGAATCTTTAAAATAGATTAACTAAAACATTCACATGTCAGTTACACAGCTCATTTTGCCCTCACTGTAGTCAGCATGTCTTCATGGTGACTTACATGTTGTCTGATGGTTCTTAGACTTTGTCATCTATGACCTGCTCAGTGTAGAGGATGTTGGGTACTTTTCTGAAGCATCTCATCTCCACTGTTTGAATCTTTCTTTAAAATTCTGCTGCCGGAATCCATGGTTCCGGGCACACAGGAAACTGGAGGACACAGCTGCCGGTAAAACTCTTCTGCCTGGATCTCAGAACGAAATGGATATCTACGGCCCTTTTCCCCCCGTTACGTATCATTGATAGTCTCGCATTAATCCGAATGAAAAGAATATTCTGGAACACAAACAAACAAACAAGCCAATAAAAACTCACAGCAAACAATTCCCGTTTCTCTATCTTCCATTCGTGTGGAAGTGTCCACTC
>JADBJO010000165.1:107500-130000 GCA_016801955.1 Conus betulinus
GGTCAAATGCCTGTCACTGTGATAACAATGATGATGGTGTGTGCAGGCTGCAGTGACAGGGTCAAGTGCTACAGCTGTGACAGAGAAGAGATGCCTGTCACTGTGATAACAATGATGATGGGTGTGTGCAGGCTGCAGTGACAGGGTCAAGTGCTACAGCTGTGACACTGACAGAGAAGAGATGCCTGTCACTGTGATAACAATGATGATGGTGTGTGCAGGCTGCAGTGACAAGGTCAAGTGCTACAGCTGTGACAGAGAAGTGATGCCTGTCACTGTGATAACAATGATGATGGTGTGTGCAGGCTGCAGTGACAAGGTCAAGTGCTACAGCTGTGACAGAGAAGAGATGCCTGTCACTGTGATAACAATGATGATGGTGTGTGCAGGCTGCAGTGACAAGGTCAAGTGCTACAGCTGTGACAGAGAAGAGATGCCTGTCACTGTGATAACAATGATGATGGTGTGTGCAGGCTGCAGTGACAAGGTCAAGTGCTACAGCTGTGGAGTGGAGCTGTTTGACTGGAGTGAAGATGCTGATGTGTGGAAAACCCATGCCACTGTGTCTGCTACTTGTCTGCATGTCATCAACAGCAAGGGCCAGGAGTTTATTGCCCAGGCTGCCAATCTGCAGGTATGTGTGAAGTTTGATCTTAGTTTTGTTCATGCTTGTCTGAATCACACACACACAGAACCATGTCTTTGTTTTTCTCCAATCAGTAACTTTGTCACATAACAGTTTAATATTCGAGATTGGCTTTGTCAATTAGGAGGTGGTCTAATGACTTCTGTTTCACTTTTTCATCTTAGAGACTTACTCAAGTTACTGCTCTTTATGCACAGATTGATAAGATTTTGGGGGTTGTCTGTTAATAGACCTTATGACCTCTATGTTACTGGAGGCTTACTAACTAAAAGTTGTAAAATGCTATTCTCGCATAAATAACTGCTCTCTGTCTCTGTCTCTCTCTGCTTTTTCATTTCTATAGAAATGATGACCAAATCTTTATTTCATGTGTATTATTCACAACATAACGTCTTAGAAGTATACCACACTGTTGCACTGTACAGAACATGACCAGATGAAAATATCTGACAGGTTTGCTTTTTGATTGCCAGATCCTAGCAGAAGTAAAATACCCAGAGGAACAGAATGCTGGTAAGCCAGTTATTTCATTTGAGTCAAACTCTTGATTGAAAAAATGATACGGTACTCTTTACTTTGATCAGCATAAAAGCTGAGTGATTGTGAGACTTTAGGCTTTTTTTTTTATTGTAAAATACTTAATTGAAAAATCAGTATATTTTCTTTTCTGATTGACATTAAAATCAAGTGTTACCTGTTATTTAAGCATGGCTAAGCATGCTTTCAACCAGTTACATGTATGTCAAAATTTGTGATTTTTTTTTATATTAGTGTTTCATAATAATGATGATTTCAGTTGATGACTGTCTTTCACCTGTTGAAGTTTTAAGTAAATGACATTACAGTTTGTTTCATACTTTCTGGTAAAATTGACGTGCAGTTAAATGAAATCTTTCTTTGTTGTAGAATGAAAAGAATAATCTTTTAAGTTGTGGCTCCCTTTTTTTTGTAAGATGCCTTCAAAATATTCATATCAGTGTGCATGGCATAAACAGATCATTTAACAATTGCAAAAACAATCTCGTGTACTAGACGTTCTGTTACAAAAAAGAATCATACTTGACAGTTTCCAAGTCCTGGTTGATCCAGTGAATATTTTTGTAGTGATACCAGGGTCCTAGGCTTAATACCCTCTGGACGCACCCAAGTTCAAGGAGATTTTCTGTTTAGAATCAGTATGTGTATGGATTCAAAGCCCCTTGAAGTTCTTTGAATGAGCCTTTTAACTTATGTGACACATGTTATGCATGCTTTGAATTTTCCTTTTCCATCCTTTATAGATGAGTAGCTATCATATGGTGGTGGGATGAATGATTCATATTGAAAAAAAAGACACATTAGTGCATTGTTTAAATATTATTCCAGAAGATGTAATGTGGCTGTCATAATGGTGGGATGTGAAATATACATATAGGCAGAAATCTCATCAGTAATAAAACTGGGAGTTCCAGCTGAGAAACTGAAGTTTGAGAACTTGTATTGTAACCAGCTTCCTTCCCTTTCCATGTTTAACTCTGTAATTCTCTATTAGTTAAGTCTTGTGTGCAAGTGAAACATTTTGTTTCTGATCAACAGGCGACATCGCCAGCAGCGATGGGGTTTGGGGGGAGGTGCCAGGATCCCCAGTCTTGGACATGACAGCTGTCAAGGCGGCCCTTGCATGTGGGTACACCTTCCAGCAAATCCAACACGCTATCTTCAAGTTTTTCAGTCAAACTAGTGAGTTGGAACAGTGCTTAGGAGTTCCATCTTAATGAGATTTTTCTGGCTTGGACTGATATTGAAACTCAGTTCAAATGTTTAGTCATTTTGTTACTGATGGTGTGTTATTTATGGCATTTTTTTGTGAGGTGTAAGCAGTAAGGAAATTAATAAATCTGGAGAAACATAAGTGTCAGATGTTAGTTCGTTTGATTAATTATGAATTTATTCGCTTGATTTGTCATTTACTTCATTTGATGCATGCGTTTATTAAGTAATGTATGTTCACACATTATAAATATAATCATGTAACTTCAGCTGTTATAGCAGCTACTGTGAACAAAGAAATGCTCTGAAATAGGCTTTTAGCCTATTTTGACTATAGACAAATAAAATTTCACAGTAGAGTTTTTTAAAGTACATTTATTACGTTTCAGTGTGAACCCAGCTTTTGGAGACGGACATAAGAAGAAAACACCATTTTTTTTTTCTCTTAAGTTACTTAGATCTTACTTTAATTGTACCAGTGCAGTTATTACAGTTTTGATATGGCTCCCTGTAGTTGCCTAAGCTATAAATGATATGCAGTGCAGTCATTGCACAGATAATGTTATAAACCATTCTTGGCCAGGCCATAAACGACATGAATTGAAACAGTGGAGAAATGGCACAGATAATGTTATAAACCATTCTTTTTCTGTTTTAGATGAGATTTATTTTGTTTTCTTTCAGAATTTAGTTTGAGAACTGAGAATGTATAATCAAAAGGTAGGGCATCAGTAAGAATATTTTGTGACCAGAAACACAATGCAGTTTACAGTGTTGAAATTAAAATTAAATTAAAATCAAAAGCATTCATGTTGTGTTTAATTTGTCTGTATTTTATAAAGATCCATGCTGTGAAAATCGCTTTGGCAAGATCAAATTTGAGGAATTGCCATATTATGAAATCCTGATTTATCCTGGATTAAAATCAAGGAATTGCCATGTCATCAAATTCTGATTTATCTTGAGCCCTGATCATCGTGAAGTTTGTGCATGATTTTTTTTCAACACACTGGTATAATCCTGCTGAACACAACACACATGAAAGTTCTTTGTACATATTTTCAATGTGTGTACTGTTTTGTACAGTGAGCTTCTTAACTGAAAGGATGCTGTCTATTGACTGAGCAGACCAATGTTTACTGAAGTGTTGCTTCTGCTGCACAGGTCGCTATCCTAATGAGGCAATCCTGAAGGCTTCCTTGAAGGCCGCTGATGAGAACCACATCACCATCTGCCAGCAGCAACAGGTGAACCTGGAGAAAGACTCACAGCTACAGCAGACCTTCACACAGCTGCAGCAGACCTTCACACAGCTGCAGCAGAAAGACACACAGCTGCAGCAGAAAGACACACACTTGCAAAGGGTGAGTGTTTACTATGTCATCAATTTTATTGTACTTCTTTCTTGTCATACATCTTTTTCTTTGTGAAATTTCTCATTGTTTTGCATAGGAAAAATATATCCCAGCATGTGTAACTTCTTCCGTCTTCTTGTTGACATTTGTAATGCTAATTGCGTTCATGTATCTAATAGATTTCTCTGCAGAATTTAACTGGACACAGCGTCTTTCAATTGTATTCTGTCCTTAGTCAAGATATTACAGAAATAACTGTGGACAACTACTCAATTCAAGTTTATTTACCCAAGTGGACTCCTCTGATAAATTTTGCCAAGATACCTTGTGATGCAATTTATTGCTAATAATGCCAAGAACTTCAAATTTGTGGATCTCACAACTGTCACATTGTGAGAGAGTCTGGTGTGTCGTGTGGTCTGTGTTTATGTTTGTATCTGTGCGTGTGTGCATGCATGTATATATGTACATAGGGTGTGTGTATTTATGTGTGTGCATGACTATATGCATGTGGATGGGTAAGTTTCGGGAGAGGTATTGCAGTTGGAATAGAAACAGGTGGGAAGGAGGTGGGAGAATGGGGAGAGAGGAAGATAGGGATGTGTCAGAGTATGTGTGGATAGATATATGATGAGAATCACAGCAGAAGGGTGTTTGAATGTTATTATTTTCTATTTGCCTTTTTTTTTTTTTTTTAGTGGGAAGCGCCTTGAGCTCAGCAGAAGTGGGGTGCACATAAATCTTCATTGCTATTCACTGTTAGTAAACATTACTTTTTTGCACAAGATGCTGATTTTATTATTTCAGTGCCGGCACCAGTCAAAAAAGAAAAAAGAAAAAAAAATCAAGAGTTTCAACTGGAGTTTTTAAAACAAGACAGGACAGCAAACATCTTTTGTAACAACTGGATTTACTAATGTTAATTTTCAGATTGTTTCGATAGCGCACACAGAAGCATCAGTGTTAGCATTTTTTTTTTTTTCAAAATGTCAGTAAGTCAGCGAGGTACAGATTGTAAAGTGAATGTGAAACTATTGTTAACAGCTTGAAGTAAATATTATCAGGATTCAGCCTAAAATGCTGAAAGTTATATATATATATATATATATATATGGAAAAGATTTATTGATGATATTTTACTGTTGTGGACGGGCACTGAATCGGACCTTGATCGTTTCAGTGATTTTCTTAACTCTTTTCACCCTTCCATCAAGTTTACAGTAAATAGCTCTTTTACTGAAATACCCTTCTTAGATATCCTCTTTAAAACTTGAGAACGGGTACATTAGCTCCGATCTGTATACGAAACAGACCGATGCCCATGCATACCTACATTTTAAATCTTGCCATCTACGCCATTGCATAAATAATGTAGCTGTCAGCCAATTTTTTACGTTTACGACACGTTTGTTCCAATGTGGCCGATTTTAAAACTAACAGTGAAGACATGACTCAGCACTTCCTACGCTGTGGTTACCCCCTCTCCATCCTTCTAAGAGCTAGACAGAAAGCAGAAAACACCTCTAGACTGGATACATTAGAATACACGTCTAAAAGAAAAAATTCCAGAGTACCTTTAGTTGTAACACATAATCCTTTAAATCCCCCATTGCGAACCTGGCTGAAAGAACAACTACCGGTTCTGCACAACAGTACTAAGATGAGAAAGGCTGCACCAGTCCAGCCAATTGTGGGGGAAAGGAACTGCAATTCCCTGAAAAACATTTTAATGCCCTCTGCCCTACCACTCTCAGTTGCAGCCCAAGGTGAAACAGGTTGTTATAGATGCTTGAAAAAATGTGTAATATGTGTAGAACACTTGATGCAAAGTAAAATATTTTACCCAGTTCTAGAACAGGAGAAAAGTTTACCATACGAGACAAGCTGGACTGTGAGAGCAGTAATATCATCTACCTGTTATTCTGTGACAAATGCCAACATGCACAGTACGTGGGTGAAACTAAAAATTCTCTGAAAACTAGATTCTACCAGCATAGGTCAAACATGAAAAACACACACGGTACCTTAGTCACATGACATTTTAATCAGAATGACCATTCTCTGACAGACATGAAATGTATTGTAATAGAAAGAGTGTGGTATCTTAACTTCACCTCAAGGCTTAAAAGAGAACTATTCTGGATCCACAAACTAAAGACTTTATTTCCTTTGGGCCTCAATACTTTGGAGACATAATTGTCAGTTTTTTTCTTCTCCCTTTCCCTTCCTCCCCTTACCCCCTCACCTCTCATTTAATCCTTTCTATTATGTATGTATTTTTATTTAGCATAGTTTTGTCTACTAAAAAGTTTTTTTTTTTTTTTTTTATATATTCATAGGGCTCCACTCAATACTATTTTAAATGCAGACTTAATTTCTTTTACTGAATAAAGTGAGGCAGTGAGTGAATGATAGTGTGTGTGTGTGTGTGAATGTGTATGTGTGTGCGTGTCTGTGTGTGTGTGTGTGTGTGTGTGTGTGTGTGTGTGTGTGTGTGGGTGTGTGTGGGTGTGTGTGTGTGTGTGGGGGAGGGGGGGGGGGGGGGGGAGTGTGTATGTTGCTGTTATTGTGGCTGATATGGGTGTTGGTGATGCTGGTGTTGTTATTGCTGGTTTTTTATCCTTTTTTTTGTTGTCGATTTTAATGCATAGGGATGGGGTGGAGAGGGATGAGTAGGGTGATTCCTTTTCAATTCTATATGTTAATTCTTATATCTCTTTGTACTATTTTTATGCCTTTCCGTCATATTGGGCATCTCTTATTTGGTGTGGAAGGTATTATCAGACTTACTGTCTTGCAATGCACTTCTTATCTCTTCTTGTTTTGTTATATTACCTTCTAGCCCCCCCCCCCACCCCCAAACCCCCACCACCACCCCTTTCCCCCCCCCCCCCCCCCCCCCCCCCCCCCCCCCCCCCCCCCCCCCCCACTTCCCCCCCCCCCCCCCACCCCCCCCATAACCCCTCCCCCTTCCTCTCACACTTTTTTCACCCTTTTTTCCCCCCTGTCTCTTTCTCTCTCTCTGACTCTCTCTCTCTCTCTCCTCTCTCTCTCTCTCTCTCTCTCTCTCTCTCTCTCTCTCTCTCTCTCTCTCTCTCTCTCTCTCTCACTCTCCATCATGTTTGGCTGTCTGGATTCCAGTCTGTTAACCCCCTACTTCCATCTCTCTCTCTCTCCCTCTGACTCTCTCTCTCTCTCTCTCTCTCTCTCTCTCTCTCTCTCTCTCTCTCTCTCTCAATGCCTATTCCCCCCCGCCCTTCCCCCCCCCGCCATGTCTCTCTACCTACCTCTTTGTCTGTCTGCCTACCTGGTCTTTTTCTCTCTCCCCCCCCCCCCCCCCCACCCCCCCTCTGCCTCTCTCTCTCTCTCTCTCTCTCTCCCCCCCCCTCCCCCCCTTACCCCTTTCATTCCCACTCCGCCCCCCCTCCTTTTTCGATATGACCGTAGAATTAAATAGTGGGTAACAGACTATATTCATTATGTGGCATGATACGTTCTCATTTATGTTTTTTAATATATCTGTATGTTATTCTTTGTAGACCACAGTGGATAGTTATGTTATGACGTACACTGTTTGAACTTACGACTTAATGGAAAGTGATATGATTTTGAACTTGGACATTCTATATGATTTTTAACAGGACATTCTCTACAAATATGGTAACGTTTGATGTTGTATATTATATTATCTCTTTGAGATCTTCAACTATACTGCTGAGGCACGCTTTTGTTTGGAAATCGGTCTTTCATGGGACTTTTTGTTGTCTCATACAGGGACATTTTATACAGACAAAAATACTTTTCTTGTGATCATTGGAAAGAAATACTTGAGATGTACTCGTGCCCCCTACTTCCCCTTTCCCCTGCTTCCTCTCCCTCCCCCCCCCCCCCCCCCCCCCCTCTCCCCCCCCCTTTTTTTTTTTTTTTTTTCTTCTTCCACCAACCTCCCCCCTCGCCCTCTCTCTTGTGCACGCAAGCTCTCTCTCTCTCTCTCTCTCTCTCTCTCTCTCTCTCTCTCTCTCTCCTCCTCCCCTCCCCCCTGTCTTTCCTACCCCTATTTTCTCGTGTTCCCCGTAGCTTACTACCCTTCCACCATTGTGTTTTCTCTAAGCATTGGAACTGTGGTGAACTGTTTTTAAAAAAAAGTGTGAACAGAGGCTGCTACATGCAATGCAGTCCTTAAAGTCTCTTGAGGAAGGCCGAAAGGTCGAAATATTGGGAAGATTTTACGTGATTGTTGTTGACTTCTTTGTTTGGATGTTTTATATATATATCTATCTATCTATCTATCTATCTATCTATATATATATATATATATATATATATATATATAGTATATAGATATGTATGTCTGTTGCTGCTGTGTGTGCATGTGAGTGTTTGTATGCATGTGTGTGCGTGCATGTGTGCGTGTTTGCTTCTGTTTGTGTGCGTATGTCAAGTGAAGTCAAGTAAAGTCAAGTCAAAATTATCTTTTAAAGATAATTTTGACTTCACACACACACACACACACACACACACACACACACACACACACCACACACACACACACACACACACATACTACTCTCTCTCTCTCTCTCTCTTTTTCTCTCTCTCTCTCTCTCATCTGTCTGTCTGTTGCTGCTGTGTGCGCATGTGTGTGTGTGTGCACACATGTGTGCGTGCTTGCTTCTGTTTGTATGCGTATTTCAAGTCAAGATTATCTTTTAAAGATAATTTTGACTTGACACACACACATGTACTCTCTCTCTCTCAGTCTTTCTCTCTCTCGCGCACGCACGTGCGCGCTTTCTCTCTCTCAGTCTCTCTCTCTCTTCTTCCCTCTTACTGCTGTGTTCGCATGTGTGTGAGTGTGTGCGCATGTGTGCGTGCTTGCTTCTGTTTGTGTATGTATGTGTGTGTTTTGTGTGGCTACATCATTTGCTGTTCTCTATGAAATTCCCAGGACTGGTAAGAAGAGCCATGGAAGTTCACCTGTTGATAGAGATACATTGAAATTAGTAAGCAAACACAGAGAGATAAGACAGGAAATGATATTTCAGTGTGTTAAACGCGTAGAAAACAGTCTGTCTTCTCAAACCACCCTCACCCTCAATTCTAACGTATGTAAGAAGATGAACAAACCCCGAATGGAATTTTAAAAGACAGTATATATAAGACAAATACACACAATGCCCTAAACAAAGACACCAATTCACATTATGTAAAACGTTCTTCAAGAAGAGAAGTAAATTCACCCAGCGTCAGCTAAGTCAGGTTAAACACCCAAATCGTTGTCACCCAAGCGTGATACGGAAGATACGATTTGGAATTGTAAGTTACACTGAAATGAGTGTGATAGCCAAATAACCAATCAAATTACAATTATCATTATTTATATCAAACTTCAGTTAGTGATTGAATTCATTGATTACCAGAATATGTTCGGTGACACGCAGACACACAGGTCACCAATTAATTACAAAGGCTATCAACTGATAATTCAATATATGGCTGTGATGCACAGGTCGCTGGTGACACATAGGCCATGTGCATAAAGTGGTTATGAAAAGGGAAAAAAACCTTTTTTGTTTTATAGTATCAGTAATGTTTATCATGTCAATAAAGACACTTCTTTCATTTTTGTTTTATAGTATCACTAATGTTTATCATGTCAATGAAGACACTTCTTTCATCCTCTTATTCACATTCATACAATTTAATACATTGTAGAAGGGTTGGAAGATGCTTGTATACAAGTTTGATAAGGGTCTGTAAGAGACAAACCATAAATAAGAACGAAAAAAAAGAACAATTCATAGCTTTAAATCATAGCTTTAACAGGAATGTTGAAATAGAGAGATGTGCATTGTTGCATTCTTAGTGAAGACAGCCAGGTTTGAAAGGATACGGAATACAGATTTATTCTTTGATTATTTGTGTAAGTTTTTTTGTGAAAGATCTAAGCAAGGAGAGAAATATGTTAGAATGGTGATGACAAAGTACCAGGTGACTGGTGGTGACAAAATATCAGGTGAATGATGACGACAAAGTACCAGGTGAATGTTGATGACAAAGTACAAGGTGACTGGTAGTGGCAGAGTACCAGGTGAATGATGATGACAAAGTACCAGGTGAATGGTGATGACAAAGTACCAGGTGACTGGTGATGACAAAATACCAGGTGAATGATGACGACAAAGTACCAGGTGAATGTTGATGACAAAGTACAAGGTGACTGGTAGTGGCAAGAGTACCAGGTGAATGATGATGACAAAGTACCAGGTGAATGGTGATGACAAAGCACCAGGTGACTGGTGAAGTCACATTACCAGGTGAATGGTGATGACAAAGTACCAAGTGAATGGTGAAAGTACTGGCTGACTGACAGTGACAAAGAAGAGTGACAGTGACAAAGTACCAGCAGTGTGACAGTGATGGTGACAGAATACCAATGGACTGACTGACAATGACAAAATACCTGCAGAGTGACAGTGACAATGACAAAATACCAGCAGAGTGACAGTGACGGTGACAAAATACCAGCAGAGTGACAGTGACAGTTACAAAATACCAGTAGACTGACAATGACAAAATACCAGCAGAGTGACAGTGACAAAGCAGCTGCAGACTGACACAGTGGTGCTAGCTGACTGACAGTAAAGTAGCAGTTGACTGAAGATAAAATATTTAAGCGATTGAAGAATAAGTAAAGGTAAGTGAAGAAAATGAAGCATTATTTGACAGAAGATGGAAATAGCAGTTGACAGATGGTGAAGTGCTGGTTGACTGACAGTGAACGCCGGTTGATTTGAGCTGAAGAACACAGTTGACTGAAGATGAAGAATAGGTTGATGGAAGATAAAGTACATGTTGACTGAAGATGAAGTACAAGCTGACTGAAGATGAAGTGCAGGTTGACTGAAGATGAAGAACAGGTTGAATGAAGATGAAATCCAGATTGACTGAAGATGAAGTACAGGTTGACTGAAGATGAAGTACAGGTTGACTGAAGTACAGATTGACTGAAGATGAAGTACTGGTTCACTGAAGATGAAGTACAGATTGACTGAAGATGAAGTACAGATTGACTGAAGGTGAAGTACAGATTGACTGAAGATGAAGTACATGTTGACTGAAGATGAAGTACAGATTGAGTGAAGATAAAGTACAGGTTTATTGAAGATAAAGTACATGAGGACAGTAACACACAGAGAACACTGAACGAAAGTCTCTACCTAGTTTGTTAGAGCAAAACTGCACATGAGAGTAACAACTGTTCAATCAAAATGACCAACTAGTTAAAGACAACCCAGATATTTTAACAGCTGAAAACCGGTGTCTACAAAATAGCTCTGACTAAAGTGAAATCAAAAGACTCTTCAACATGGCCTCAGTAGTTGCCTGAGTTGCACTTACTCCCAAGCTGAGGGATGCATCTTGTGATGTGCAACACACACACCCCTGGTCACATGAGAAAAACGCTTGTCAAGACAGATCCACCCTGCTCACTAACTGTAGTTCCATCACGGAGCAAAGCAAGGAGCATATGGAAGTGGTATCCCCTCCTACACAAACCATCTCCTTCCCTGTTTGAGAGACCCGGTTGATCATGTTGGGTTGTAGGAGCCAAAACTCATTATCCTTCATCTTAACTCCTTCCTGAGAAAGCAGTGATCTTTCCGTTTGTTTGCACATTTTTCTTTTAATTGTGTATTAAGTGCTGTGTGAAATCCACAGGTGGGATGAACTTTTAGTATGTGTTTTATTCAGCCTGTAAGTAAAACAAAAAGAAATTATGACATTCAGTAATTAAGTTGTTTATCTTTTATTTCTTTTTCAGCCAATAATACCATTACAAATCAATGAAAATCAAGGGAGATTTAGCCAGTGTAGACTGAGTTTAGATCAGGAAGTGATGCTGGTCTAATCTTGGTGTTAATGCCATTGGTGGTAAAACTTGTCTTGAGACTCGAACCCAATCTACTCAATACCCTGGACCACTACTACAAGCAGATAGTTTAAGTGTAACATTAAAAGACTTAACTTTTTTATTTTTAGGAATATTTGCATAAAATAAGACTCTTTGATATTTGAACTAAAATCAATTTATCACTGACTTTTTTAACTTGATACCCTTGAAGCACACATGTAAACGAAGACATACATGCATTTTAAAGAATTTTGGTGTGGGAATCACTTCTTGAAGAGGGCTGGACATGTTCACTGTCAACTCTCCATGAAACTACCTCCACCCGCTTCATGGTTTCTGTCATGAAGCATGGACATCTCTGCTTCTTCTCCTATAAGTTCCATTTTATGCTGACCTGATGATAATGATGATTTTTAAGTAAACAAAGTTAAGTGAAAATCAATAAAACCTAGCAGATTTGAGAGGCTAAACAAGGCAGTGTGTTCACATTTTAGAGGTCTGTAAATGGTTCAGTTTCTTAAAAAATCTGAAACAAAAATAAAAGTGAACTGGAATTATGCATTTGGTACAAGAATACTCATTCCTGGTCTGTCAAAGTAAGGGTTGTAAGAGTTATCTCACACCTGGAGTAGAATGACATGAAGAGACTTTTGTGGTTGTATTTTCTTGGACTTTGCCACACACACACACTAAAACAAATAAATGAATAAATGTTGAAGAAAAAAAAAAAGAAACTTCAGTATTGAGATTAAGATAAAATCTGTGTGTGTGTGTGTGTGTGTGTGTGTGTGTGTATGCATGCATGCATTCATGCATACATGCACCCATGCAGTGTGTGTGAGAACAAAGGATTACAATTATTGACTATTGAAAAAAAGTATATATGTTCTATATTGATACAAAGGTTTTATTTGAGAATTCAGTGAAGGACTGAAGCTTTGAACTCCTTCACCCCCCCCCCCCCCCCCCCCCCCCCCCCCAACTCGAACCTTTTTTTTTCTTTGATTTCAAATTTCTTTGTTCAATCATTTACATAATTTCCCAGAAGCTGGCGTATGGCTGTCTTAATGGCGGGATAAAAAACTATCATACACACAAAACTCCACTCCCTTTGTTAGGCAGATGGATTTAATACCAGCCTGTCCTTACAGGGAGTGTCCAGCCTGCGTACAAAAAAAAAAAAAAAATTACGTAATGATTGAAGGGTTATTTACATGCACTTGTTTTCCTTCGCCGCTTTTTTTTTTTCTGTAAAAATTTTGATACTGTATGTAGACATTGGTATGGAGTCCACAAATCTTCATACAATCATTTTCATACTGATTGAAGGATTGTTTATCTGCATCCCCCCCTCCCCCCACAAATCTTTGTACAGTAATTTTCATACTGATTGAAGGATTATTTATCTGCATCCCCCCCCCCCCCCCCCCCCCTATTTTTGTATATAACTGATACTCTGTGTGGCAATCAGCATAGAATCTGTGTGCATCAGATGAAAAGGATCAACATACTGCTCATGCCAGAGACTGTTGATGCAGTGGTCTGTGGTGTACCTGTACGACTGCAATAAAGGTGTTGATCAGTACAGAAGTTGTTTATCGTTCACTGTAAAGGTTTGTGTGAGATAGGAACAATAGGTTTGAGCTTTTAGTTAGTCTGGGTAACAATGTGGTGTATGCATTTGTTTGTGAGTCCCCTTAATACTTCCTGCTCTCCACTATCATAGAGAAAATGGGCATTTAATACAGGTTTTTTTTTGTAATTGTTTTTAAATGTTGAACTGATCGTCTCAGCCTTAAGTTAATGGTTTCTTTTCATTACTTTTGTCTGTTGTTGCAGACTGTCAATCAGCTGAATGAACAGCAGCAACAGCTGAGTGAAAGTTACCAACAGCTGAGTGAGAAAAGTTACCAGTTTACCAGCAGCTGAGTGAGAAAGAAGAACAGCTGCTGAGTGAGAAAGAAGAACAGCTGAGGAGAGAAAGAAGACCAGCTGAGGTGGCAGGACCAGCAGATCCAGTCCCTGATGCAGCAAGTTCAGCGACTGAGAGCTGACCACCAGCACAGGGCTGGCCTGGCACCAGAACCTCAGGGTAGGTGGTCTGGTCCTGGTATAGTGATGTTATGGTAATTGACATAAATCATACTGTGTGGTATGATTGTAAGTTATGTGCTGAAAACAAAGTGGCCTTGGTTATGTGTAATGATGTAATAGTTATATCATGAAGTCCTTCACTGAATAGTCCACATATCTGTCATCTGTCCACCATCTTTTTATTTGTCTGTCATTTCTGTATTTATATTAGCCTGTTTATGGGTCCATTCATCTGTTTCTGTCGTTACAGAGGTTTGTGTGGCTCAAGAAGACAGATACTGCAAGAATTGTATTCAAAGTCAACTTGTTCAACTGAAATCTGTATTTTATCTTGCAAGATCTTTTTGCTTAGCTGTCATTAGCATCCTGGATAGTTTGTTACCATAGTATGACACTACCAGTTTTTTTTTTTTGTTTGATTTTGTGTCTGGCTTTTGGTTTGCCCATCAAGAGATTTTTTACTCTGAATTGTGTTATGGATATTCCTTGTTACTGTGGGTTCTTTTACATATGCTGAATTCATGCTGCATGCTGGTCAGAAAGACTGGCATTCATATCAGAATTGAAGTCCAGTGGAGAGGCAGAAAAAAAACAAAGATAAGGAAATGAGAATCAAACCATGGACCCCAGATTTCCTCACTTCCTAGCATCCATAACCTGCCATTCCACAGTCTTGACTTTAGCTTTGGGAGTCAGTGCCAGGCAGAGCAGTTCACTTGATTAAAAATATGAAGAGAATACTAAAAGCTAATAATATATCTAAAGGAGTAGAATCTGGAAGTTGATGTTTTCATTTTATAACCTTATCATGGCAGAACCAGGAATCAGTGTCAGTTTTGTAGATACTTTGAATTTGAAATGACTGTGTATACAGGTGATGGTGCCCACAATGGCAGGAATGAGGAGAACAACAATCAGCCCTTGGTGTGCAAGATCTGCATGTCAGACAGGCCCCGCATGATCTTCCTGCCCTGTGGACACATCTTCTCCTGTGCCGAGTGCACCAGTCGCCTGCCTGACCAGCGCTGCCCTGTCTGTCGTCAGGATATTTCTGAAGTGTTGCCGGCTTTTGTGGCGTAGGTCAATGTATATATTCTGTGTATCTGTTAGACTCGGCTTATTGTGGCATAATACACAACATGTTTATGCACTTTAGGTTGTTGATACATGTATTATATGCAGATCTGTTGTTACATAATGTCTGTAAGTATTATAATTCTGTCTGTCACTTTTCAAAACACACACAAAACACATTGACATGTAAACACACAAACAAACACACAGGAATACTTTACAGTTGACATAGTAGAGGGTGATGGTCTGTTGGTGAGTGCAATATTGCTTTGTCATGTACATTGTTTTATACAGTGTGTTCTGCATGAACAAATATATGGGGGAAAATGGAATTTTTCCATCAACCCATGTAGATGTCATTTTTTGTTAACTGTCTTTGACTTACTTTCATTTTGATAAGAAATGTTCATCCTTTACATTTAGTACTTAGTTTGTCCTTTTTGGGACACATAACTTTGTATAGTGTGTGATGCACAGAATTTTTGCCATCTGTCGAAGGATAGTCGTTTTCAAAACCTGAGATTGAGGAAATGAGTGTAACCTATAGGCTGAATAACTTCAGATCTGAACTTCAAAAGGCGACACTAAAATTCAGCAGATTAAGAATAGTGTTTACTGAATATCAAATTAGTTGTTAAACGTTGTGATTTTTTTTTTTTTTTTTAATTTGTAAGGATTATCATAGCTTTTACAGTCTGTGCTGAATGATAGGTTTTATGTTCCATAGAAACCATTCATAGGGATACTTAGTTATGCTGAGTTTTTCTTTTTAGGTCTGTTGGAAATTTTGAAAATTACCACACCCCACCCCACCTTTTTTTTTTCAGTTTCAAATCTTTGCCAAGTCATGACTATAATGATGGAAGAATTGTTAACCTGCACTTGTTTCCCCCCCACTACTTTATTGTTCAGCATCAAATTTTAAAATTTAAACTTAATTCATGAAAGTACTGTCTGTGTGATAAAAAACGTTCACACACTATATCCCTCTACAGGTTAAGATTTTTTTTTTTTTCTTTTTGAAGAACTGTTTTGGAAAAAAATGTTTGCGCAAGGAATGTTCTCAACTTGTCTTTCTTCATAGCTCTGCATGTTTGTTTATCTTGTGTTCCTCTCGGTGCTCATTTCTGTCTTCTGTCTGTCTGTCTCTCAGTCTATCTCTTTCTCTTTGTCACTACATTTGCCAGTGTGTCTCTCCCTGTCTGTGACTCTGTCTCTTTCTTTTTATCACTCGTTTATTTGTCTGTCACGTAATCTTATCTGTCTGTCTGATTTCCCTTCCTCTCCTCTTCCTCTTTCTCTTTTATCTTTACGTTTTCTTCTGTTTTTGTTTCATATGGATGTCTTTCGTTTGTTTGTCAGTTGTTGTTTTTTAGGACATGAGGTAGGAGACAAGAGAAAGATGACACTCAAACGCAGTTTTCATTGAAAATTCAAATGATTGATCTTAGAAACTCTGAGTTACATTTATGCTGTCTGAAGAACTGGTTAGAAAATATTCTGTTTGTTCATAGATTGATGTACATTTGCATAACTTGGCTGAATCTTCACTTAGGTATGACTTACAACAGTCTACAGTTACCATTCTGATGTAATAGAGAGCAATTGGTGAAATCTTCAAGTGGGCATGAACTACAAAAGTTGACCAAATATTCATTTGGGAATTCATTATTCAGAAGACTGAGGTGACCGAGGCAGAGTAGTATTCTTGCAAGTATTGTGAATATTTCTGGTGATGTTTGAGCAGCACTGTCCTGTTGCATCACATTTCCTGGCCCTGAGTTATATGCAGAGAATGTCCCTGTCATTCGCTGTATACCATCTCAGAAACTCAAGTTTCAGTCATTTTAAAAGAAAATGTTTTGGCACAGATGAATCTGCAAAACATCATACCACTTACGATGCATGAAAAAACTTGTTCAAGAACAATACTGGTCTCAGAAGTGTTGTTCACAGTATCTGCAGCCTTCAGTTCTTTTTAATAAGCAGATGCTGACTTGTCTGACAATGATGCTGTGATGCACTGAGCCTTCCTGTTGCTGTTTGGCCAATGCAAAGTAGCGCACAGACATCTGGGTTGATATAGCAGGGCATCGTGACAGCAGCAAGTCAGACCTGCAAATACATATTTATTGAACTACATAAGATGATAGCAGCTTTTATTGATTTGGGGTTATTTGATTTGTGTGTGTGTGTGTGTGTGTGTGTGTGTGTGTGTGTGTGTGTGTGTGTGTGAACTGAGTCAATTGTTTTAGTACATATTGCTCTGTGAAAATTGTCACTTTCGGTGTGTCTGATCTAGTAGGGAAAATGTATTTGAGAACTTTATATGAATTATAAGCATTTTGATGCTGACTTTGAAAGTCACTCTAAGTGTTCAACTATTCATTGTGTATGTTCTAAGTAATAATAATTTTTGTAAGTACATTGTGAATAGCTGTTTTGAGGAGTGGAGAATATGATTTTTTTTTTTTTCTTTCACAAACCTGTAAATATTTTTGCAAGCACATTGTGAATATGCACAATATAGATTTATGTGTACTGTATGGCAGCAGCAACATAGACTATTTGTAAATGTCTACATATTTTGCTTGAAAACCAGTCGGGGAGAAAGGAAAATACTTTTTTTTTATTTGGGCATTTGTGAACAAGAATGATTTTCCTGACAGAATCTGAGATATAATTAGCACTGTTACTTTTTCTTTTTTCCCTCTAAATGTCTGGACAGTTGGTAATATTTTTTATATTAGTCTCTGCAAAAGAGCATTTTTTTAAGAACTGAAATTATGTAGTGGATTTCAACCAAAATATGTGCATATGTGTGTCTCAGTGCATGCGTACATGTGTGCCTGTGTGTGTGTGTGTGACATGGAGAAAGAGGGAGAGAGAGAGAGAGAGAAAGAGAGAATTGATTGACTATAGAACAAAACATTATTTATGTTGTAGAGAGAGAATTAGTTGATTTCAGAGAGAAATTTTATGGCATGTACATATATATTTGCCACATTCAGTGCGAAGTGTGGGTGTGGGGAGGGCAGCATTTGAACAGTGGTTGTGTGATCAATCACTTCACAGTCTTCTGCTGTGTACATAATTGTCCTTCTTCTGTATGCTGTTTTACAACTTATTTCATGTTACTGAAACTGTTACTTTGTTAACGTAGCTGTGTATTGAAATTTTTTTCTTGTGTGTCGTCTTGTAAATATTTCATTGTATCTTCTCTTTGTTGTTGTTGTCCATGATTTCTTTCTGTCTTTTCCCTGTCAAAACTAGTGTAATCATTTATATGATTTCGAAAGAAGGTTTGAGGCATGAGCATGGAGTTCAAGAGAATTGCTGTCCGAAGCATTTATTTCATACCAGTCTATTCCCTCAGTATCAAATGTCTCCATTCAATGCCATGCCCTTGGGAATTTTTTCCGTAGTTACTGTTTCGGCCATTGCAAACATTTTCTGTGGTCTGGCTCTGCAGTTCTCTTTTCAAATTCAGAATTTAAGGACACTTACTGCTTTTTGGTACATGACAAATTTGATTCTATCTATGAACTATCTTGAGGTTTGAGAACATTTTTGGCACAGAAATTTGAACAAATGGGTGAAGGAACAGAAAAAAAAGACAAAAGACATTTGAAGCCTTCGGGTGTTCATACACTATGAAACAACTGCAAACAGTTTTTTGTTAGTGAAAGTGTCACATACATTATCCCTTTGTGGAGAAATGTTATGTAGACATTCATTTGAAATATATTAAACTTGTGCACTGTACATTTTGGTGGTTCTTGTAAATGTATGTGAATAGTTTCCATTCAACGTGCATACGTTTGTTATAGTTTATTTTAATCATGGAGTAATTATTTCAAGGATTGATTAGTTTGTGATTGTTGTAATTGTTGATTTTTTTTTTATAGATATGTAAGTTTCGTATCTGACTATCAGGAAAATGCCTTACTTATATAATTTTTCTGTAAATGTTTTTTCAAAGGGACATTTTCACTGAAAATGTTTCAGATTCATATTTGTAGTGTAAGCATCGGTTGTCATGTCCATGTATTCACTGCTTAATACTTTTTTTCTAGATGTTTTTCGTTCTGTTAAAGTGATTTTTGAGTGCTTGAAATATTCATTTTAGAGGTATCATACATCATTGGCTCAATCAAACATGGTCATGTCCTCTCGGTGACTACATTCATGTGTGACATCTGGATCAAAATTACAGTCTGATCCATTGACAGGTTTATTATCTACAGAAGAATGAAAGTATAGGTTGGGTTACAATGGTTAAAGGATAACCCACTTTCTGTATTTTTTTAAAACAAAAACAAAGAACTACTTAAGAAGAAAAAAAAAAGTTGAAAAATTTCAAACTGTGCCTAGATCTCATCATAAAAGGTACAAGAAAGGTCCCTGAGTTTTCTTTGACTAATGGATGTGGTATGCACACTCTCACACATGCTCACACACGTGCGACACATACACACACACACACACACATGCGTACACACACACACACACACACACACACACACAGACTAGTCGCTCACGCTCAGTCACTCATCAGAACATTGAATCATTTTCATTATCATAGAAGAGTAGACTGTATATAGAGAAGCACATTCAAAATGCCCTCGTCTCTAGTTGGGCAAATGGTACGTGAAGTTGAAGACAAGAATTTAACATGCAGCTATGTTGAACAATACATCTTTTTTTTTTTCAAAAATCAATGACACCATCACTAAAGAATTAAGAAGCATCCAGAGAGGGGCAGCTTTGTTATCAGGGTTGGCACCATGTTGATTGATCTTCATGATAGACGCTTTATCTTAGTAAAGCCTAATATACTTTTGTTTAATGGTAAAGCTTTCTCAAACACAAGCAGCACCTGTTGAATAAAAATATATTACATTACATACATGTTTGTGTGTGTGTGTGTATTTGTGCACAAGTGTTTGTTCGAGATGGAGTATGTGAATTAGACAAGTATGATTCAGTGACCAGATTAACTGTAAAGCAAAAAAGAATTGGTACCTTTACAGTTACCGTGATTAAACCAATATGTGAATGTAGACATAGCAATCACTTATAAATCGGCTATAGATTTTACTTTCTGCCTCTGAGAATTGTGCCTTACTTCTGTCCTGACATATTCACTTTAAACATTTTTTTTCCCGTTTCATCTTGTCACATTGCATTGTTTCCTTCCACCTCTCCCTTGCCTAGCGACACACATTCATACTGGCCTTTCTGATCCAGAGCACATGGGACACCATCAGCTAAGCCTACCACTGACAATAATTATTGCTTACCTGTGGAGTCAACATGAGAGGGTCCCTCACAAACTGACATGTCCCTCCAACAACTGTTTCCATGAACTTTCTGATACTAAACACTTTGACTTCTGTGGCAAAGTCACTGTTTTCCACACAGGCACAAAAAAACTTGGAAAGACTTGCGATAATGGGTAACATCTTTATTTACCAAATGTTTCTGTTTTCAGTGACAAAAACATTTTACATTAAGATCGGACATTCGAAGTATGATATGATGCAATGAAAAAAAAATTGAATCAACATCAGACATTCTAAATTGTAACAGATGTTTGTGAAATATGTACCATTCCAAATAATATGCATATTAGAATAACATGTTGGTTTCCATACAGAAAAATAACTGATAGACAAAGCAAGCATCCTATGTTTCTGATTAAGTACGGGGATCTCTCTCTCTCTCTCTCTCTCTCTCTCTCTCTCTCTCTCTCTCTCTCTCTCTCACACACACACACACACACACACACACACACACACAGCTCGTTAAACATAAATCGTGGAGACAATAAAGCACGTGGAGACAGTACAAAAGACAAAAAATGGAATAATGAAAGGCAGGTCCCACTGGGCAGTGTCGTACACTGAGGGATCGTGCTCCAGCTGTCTAAAACCACTGACAGGTGCTGAGATCAGTACAGGTGCATTTTTGGCACCAAACGTCTGGTAAGTGGAAAAGAATGGGCGGAGACAGGGGCTGGGAGCAGGGGTGCTAGAGGACAACAAAAGTCCGCGTGTTCCCCATGACGTCATTCATCAGGCGTTCTGCTGTCGGTTCTCCTCTCTTTGATCATAGTGGGCGTGGTAGTATTTCACATATGCCTGTCACATAAATCTGAGGTCACGTTTTACACGCCCTTCATCCATGTTATACTATTCATGCTGTTCAATGCATCCATTTCCGATTTTTCCACAATCAATGCCTGACTGCTATCAATTTGGCAACGATGCAAAATACGCAACATGTCGATGCAGCTTTTGTAGAGATGTGTTCCTGTTGAAACCTGTAAGACTGTTATATTTTCTATGGGGGCCAGGGCACAACAAAAACAATGGAAAAGTCTAACAAATACAGGCAAATAGACTGCATGTGGCCTGTACTGGGATACGAACTAATAGTCTCCCATGCCACCACTTACAACAGTACCCACAACACCTCTCCAGCAGCTGACTATAAAACAGATTCTGTCTCCTGCTTCATAAGACATAGCAGTCTTTTTAGGCTTTGACAACAAGATTAAGCCCAAGATGGATGTTATGATAAAGAATGCTAGGAATGCACAAAGACACTAAAGATTACAGAAACAAACTATTGTGATTACAGAGGGTAACGACAAAGGAGGTCAAATGTTGTTCGCGTGCGCACGTGTGTGTGTGTGTGTGTGTGTGTGTGTGTGTGTGCGTGTGTGTGCGTGCGTGCGTGCGTGTCTGTGTTGTGTGTGTGTGTGCATTTTAGTGTGTGTTTTGTGTTCTTCATTGTTTTGCATATGAGTCAAGTCCAGCAGAAAATCTCTCTCTCTCTCTCTCTCTCTCTCTCTCTCTCTCACTCTCTCTCTCTCTCTCTCTCTCTCTCTCTCTCTCACATACACACTCATGCGCGCGTGCGTGTGCACACATTGAGCCAACGTCCAGCAGTAACCCCCCCCCCCCCCCTCTCTCTCTCTCTCTCTCTCTCTCTCTCTCTCTCTCTTTCTCTCTCTTTCCCTCTCTCTCTCACACACACACACACACACACACACACACATACACACTCATGCGCGCGTGCGTGTGCACACATTGAGCCAACGTCCAGCAGTAAACCCCCCCCCCCCTCTCTCTCTCTCTCTTACGCACAGCACCCCTCCCAACACACCCCACACACAAGCCGCCCATCACAAAGCTGTCACAGCTTGGTGACGATGTCCTCCATCTCCGGCACTCCGTCCAGGGAGCCAGACCCAGAGGAGACTTCGTAGGCCGCGTCCACTTCCGACAGGTCCTGAGCAGTCTTGGAGGAGCTCTCCTCGTCTTTCACATAGCCCGTGTTCTCGTACAGGTTGTGGCTGGGCGAGCTTTTGTGGGTACAGGAAGCTGTGACAACCGCCCAGACACCACCACCACATTTCACCCAACCAGCCGTCAGTGCGGAGGTAACGCTACAGAAAAGATGTGAATTGGATGCTGGATTTCTGCACCTACTCCCAATGGTTCTACAATAGGATGTGATACTTTTTGTTGTTGTGGAAAGAGGAGAAAACATTA
The DNA here is from genome assembly GCA_016801955.1 of Conus betulinus. Classification (NCBI taxonomy): domain Eukaryota; kingdom Metazoa; phylum Mollusca; class Gastropoda; order Neogastropoda; family Conidae; genus Conus; species Conus betulinus. The sequence goes on from JADBJO010000165.1 coordinate 129,896, forward strand.
CAGGAATACGGATATTGCCAGTCAACTTTGGCTCACACTCTTTTACAACTGCCAAATTGTCGTTTTACGATATAGGGTGCACTTGATCTCTAAAATGGATAGGAG
>JADBJO010000165.1:142500-147500 GCA_016801955.1 Conus betulinus
CTGAAGAAGAGGACAGGGCGACCTGTCGAAATATTCTCAAAGTAAGTTTTTGATTCGAGTCTAAATACTTTTCTAAAGTATATCATATCTCTTCCACCACATGGACACACAGATAAGCTCTCTCGTCTCTTTGTTGTTGTACTGTCTGTTAAATGTTAAAAATGTGTGATCTTTTTTGCCTGAAGAAGACCCAAGAGGTTGAAATGCAATCTGAAAATCCTATGGCCTTAATTTGTCAATGTCCTTGCATGTAAGAAGACCAAGGGGTGCCCTGGTCTTGTCCTGTGCTTTGTTGTCAATGTCCTTGGCGGTACCTAACCACCCCCTCTCTTTCTAAATTTTTACTTCCGTTCTCCGCCACCAATCGCTCCATTTTGAAACTTGATTTAATGGAAATTTTACAATTAATGTCGAAGGTACAAAACCGTTCATAATTCTATACATCATTATTGCTTTATTGTACTGGAGTTTTGTATGTTAAAGGTAGAATATTTAATTTGATATAGTGTTGGTGGTGGTTAATGACGATGATTTCATAAATATAGCTTTCGAGCATGCTTGTGGTCTATGTAAAGGTTTAGTGTATTAACGCAACAAGAATCATAAAGAGTTGATGCGGGGCACAATCGATAGATGATTGGATATATGCGTGGTAAAAATGTTTATTATGCGCGTTTACATTTAAAAAGTTCTTTTTTTACTTTTGAAAGCTGAAAAGACTTGAGATATACGTTTGTTTAAACCCATAATATGAGGTGACCAAGAGAGATTATTGTCCACGGAGACTCCTAAAAATTTGAGTGTTGACTTCACGAGCTGCTTGTCGCCGATGTATATGTAAGGCATCATACCAGAAGTTAAATTTGGTCTTTTGTGACGTGAAGTTATACCATATACTTTGTTTTTTTTCGTTCATTAAGGGATATATGATTGAGTTCACACCAGCCAACCAACTGATCAACACTCTCTTGCAATTTCACTGATAGCTCATTTAGGTTTAGAATGGTTAGAGTTGATAGATGTAGCCATCTGCACAAGAGTTCACAAAAGCCTTTGATATGTAGGGGACGTCATTAACATAGAGTAAAAAAGAAACGGGCCGAGAAACTGAACCTTGTGGTACACCAAACGTTTTGTGGTGCAAAAGCAGACAGCTTGTTGCCTATCAAACCAGACTACTGACGATTAGTAAGAAACGATTTTACTAAAGAAAGGACTTGATTGGAAGTTTTATAGACATTGTTTTCAGAAGTAATTTGTGATCAATAACATCAAATGCTTTTGCAAAGTCAATAAGAGAGAGAGACGAGACAGAGAGACAGAGAGACAAAGAGAGACAGAGAGAGACACACACCAACAGCACAGATAGACCACGGGGACAGACAGACACAGAACACAAACAGAGACAGACGAACAGAAAGACAGGCAGACGGAGGAAGAAGGTGCCAGGCAAATAAATAACGACAGACAGTCCAACAGAAACACTTGGAACCAGAATCTTTTTTTTTAGAGAATAGATTCCGTAACATCTCATTCTGTAATTTATCCCTTTAGAAAGATTATACACAGGCGGCTGTCCATTTTTTACACCAGACGGACCATACAGGCGGCTGTCTTCTTGTTCATCTTAAACACCACAACCATACAGGCGGCTTCGCCTCCCATCTTTTAACACACATCATACAGGCAGTGCTGGCTTGCTGTCCCATCTTTACACACAACACATCATCTACAGGGTAGGCTGCTGTCCCAATCTTTACACCATACTAACCCATACAGACGGCTGTCCCCATCATTTACACAGACCATTACAGGCGGTTTGTCCCATCTTTAGACCACACCATACAGACGGGCTGCTGTCCCACATCATTACACACAAAACCATACAGATGGGCTGTCCCCATCTTACACACACACACCATACAGGCGGCTGGTCGCCATCTTTAGCAATAGACCATACAGACGCGCTGTCCCGTCCCAGTTTACCCACAAAGACCATACAGTAGTTCAATATAGTCACTATTTTATTACTACAATCAAAATTATCATTTTTTTTTGGATTATTCCTATATGATTACATACTAACCATGATTTTGTAACATTAAAATAGGTGCATTAATACTTGGCAGTACTTTTCTTCCTTTCTTTCCTTTTCTTTTCTTTCTTTTCTTACTTTCTGTTTCTTTCCCTTTCCTCCTTCCTTTCTCTTTTGTTCGTTCTTCTTCTTTCTTTCTTTTTTCTTTTCTTTCTTCTTCCTCAGTATTCTGATTGTTTCCCCATAGAGCGTAGCCACTCGGTTTCTTTCTTCTATTATCTCACATCATTTTGTATCCAATTTGGAGGAGATAATTCTGGGGTAATTCACCTGACACCGCTGCTGGCTCCCCGGCTGTCGTTTCCTTGTCTAGAATGCGGTTGGTCGGCTTTTGTATGAAGAAGACAAAAGAGGTCCGAAAACGCGGCGTCGTGTGTCTTAAAGTTTAAGTTTTACTGAACTATTCCCGGCTAAAAAAACATGAACAAACGAATCACAAGATTAAAAACAGGGGACGCCTTTGACCTCGGTAGGTCACTCTTTCCTGCAAGCAAGAGATAAAGCATGCACTCAGGACCCAAGAAATGAAGAGAACGAGCACAAATCACTTGTCCAATTCGGTCGGCGCACGATGGGCGTTTAAATCTTGTAGGGTTGGTTTTTAATTTTGTTTCGTTTTTCTTTGTTCTTTTTTTGGCGGTACAGTATTTTTTCTTTGATTTCATAAAAACTGTATAGAACGACTGTCCCGTCTTTCATCACAGCAGAACCATGACAACGAGTCGTCGTCAGACGATGATGACCCCCTCCCCCTCCGACCGCTCCCTTCATCCACGCACCCCCCCCACCCCATTTCCTCCCATCACCATGCTTACCTTTAACCATAAACTTACATCCTGCGCCTTCTTGACGGAGGTGGCAGGGCCAAGCAGGCGCTGGACGCTGTGCCTGGTTGATTGCCGCCGTACAGGGGTCTCCAAGAAGAAAAGAAACCACCGCCCACCACCACTGGGCCAGAAGGAAAGAAGTGAGGGTGAGAGGGGTCGAAGCTGAAACTGTACACCCACACACCCATTAGCACAACACAACAACACACAACACACCCCCACACAACACCACACATGCATGCATGCGCTGAGCACACACACACACACATACATACAACCCGAGCGCGCAAAACGCACCGCACTGTCACGCACGCCACGCACAGACGCAAACACAAAACACCACAAACATGCGTTTGTTTAGTTGGAGCCGGTGGTGGGTGGTTGTGTGGTTGTGGTGAAGTTGAGATGATGATTGATGTGGTCGACTCGATGATGGTGATGATGATGATAATGATGATGATGATGATTGAGATGATGATGACGGATGAGATGGCGACGAACGACGAACCCGACGACACGACGATGATGATGATGATGATGGATGATGATGATGATGATGGATGATAATTAGGAGGAAGGAAGAGGAGGGATGAGGAGGTGGAGATGGTTGTGGGGGAATGAGAGAAGGGATGATTGGGATGGTGGTTAAATAACGACAATGATGACGGACGATTGTGTTTGTTGTTGTTAAGATTGTAACCAATGTATAGTCTGTTCTGTCTGTAATGATGATGATTATGGACTGACGACACGATGACGATGACGATCGATGGACGACGATATGATGATGAGATGGTAAGGGATCGGAAATTAAACCAAACCGGACCATGGTGGAGTATCTGACAGGCATGGAGGATGATAAGGAGGCGAGGTAGAAGGAGAAGGAGAGTTCTTTTCAATCCACACTAAGCAAGTTCTTCATAGTCAAAGTCACTAACACATGTGTTTTATTAGCGGTCTGTGAGTGAGAGTGTTTGTAGGTGATGACCACGTCAACAATTATAAAGTCTGGTACACCGTTGTTGTCCATTGTGTCGATAGAACATCATCTTCTGTTAGCGATTACAAAAATGCACATTACCACCTCCCCCCCCCAGGGTTTTCCTCCTCCCCATGACCATTCTGTGCCCCACCCCCCCCCCCCCCCCTCCCTGGGGAGCTCTGCCCCCCACCCCCCCCCCCCCGTGGGCAATCCCCCAATCCCCCTATGACACTCGCCCCCCCCGCCAATTACATCCCACCCCCACCGACTCCCCCCCCCCCCCCCCCCCCCCGGCATCTTATTGCCCCCCCGGATTACAAGCGCACCCCATCCGGACACTCCCCACTTTCATCCACTCCCCCACCCCCTCCACTCCCCACTACTCCCCCCCCCCCCCCGCCCTGACTCTCCCCCCCCCCCCGCCCCCCCCCCCCCCCGTCGCTCCCCCCCCCATAATCCCCCCCCCCCCCCCCCCCCCATGACACTCCCCCCGCCCCCCCCCCCCCCCCCCCCCCCCCCCCCCCCCCACATCCCCTCTCCCACTCCCCCCCCCCCTTCCCCCCCCCCCCCCCCCCCCGCCTCCCCCCCCCACCCCCCCCCCACGCCCCCCCCCCCCCCCCCCCCCTACACTCCCCCCCTCCCCCCCCCCCCCCCCCCCCACTCCCCTTCTCCAACGCACCAACGCAGTGGAACGCACGCACGGTCACCACACACAGCACCACACAACACACACACACACACACCAACCACAATCCACACGCAGAGGCGCGCACATACTCACGCACGCAAGCACGGGCAAGTCACACAACGACGCACCGCACGCACACACACACACACACAACACACAACCCACACACACACACACACACACATTCAAGCAGAGGAACAAAAAAAATCAAGTCAATGGTTTCTCCCAGTATAACCAAGTTTTTGCAGTGTTTCTCAGGGGACTTTCACTAATGACACTTTCATCACTGTTTTCCGTCAACGCTTTTCTAAAAACAGTTCACTAAGGTTCAGCTGGCTACAGAAAGGAAGGGTGCGGAGGAGGGCAGGATATCAGGGTGAAAAAAAAACAACAAGAAAGAAAGAAAAG
>JADBJO010000165.1:152500-160000 GCA_016801955.1 Conus betulinus
AACAGCAACAACGACGATGACGACGACGCCGACAACACCACCACCACCACCACCACCAGCAACAACATCACCACACTATCACAGGCACGATTCGCGACGAGTTATGCACATCTGCATAGTGTGAGAGATTTTTAAAATTTTCTTTCTTTTCCTTATGGTTTCCGGTGTGAACATTACTCACCGCCAAACCTTGACCAATTTAACTAATAAGCTTGCACAGACCAAGTATGACTGTGTAGGCAGGCACATAACTCCGTACGCTCGCTGTCCTCGCTTGCTGGTCGGGTAGTGCTCGTTAATCCCCCCCCCCCCCCCCCCCCCCCCCCCGAGGGTAAGAATATTTTATTTTGCTCATCCTGTCGATTCATTGTACGACAACTGTAATTAACTGATAGCGCTTTCTTTAAACATTTCAAATCAAAATGTTCAGACTTTGTAATATTTGCGTTTCTTTTCGAAAGTACTCCCGTCAGTTTGCTCGTTTGTGTGTTTTTTGCTGCGTTGTACGGGTTTGGTCATTTCGATTCTGCTCTTTCTAATCTATCACTGCTTTTGATGTTGAATAGTTGGTAGATTGGGTATTTATGGTGTCGTTCACTTTGTAGGGATTTTTCGTCTGGCCTGGGGTGCTGGCCTGACTGGCTGTGTGCTCTGGGGGGGGGGGGGGGGTGCCCGAGGGGGGGGGGGGGGGGGGGGTGTGGTAGCCCCTGGGCGGCCACGACTGCCTTCCTCCCCCTGTCTTGGTGTGGTAGCCCTCTGGGAGGCCAGGACTTGCCTTCTCTTCCCCAATGCTCTTCATCTTTGACAGCCGTTGGCCTGCCTACCTCCTGAGCAGCCGTGTCTTCCTTCTGGACGCAGCTGACCGGTGCTCTGCTCGCAATTTCTTCTGTTGCCCAGTCGCTGTTGCGACTTTGACCCCCCTGTGCCCCGTCGCAGGTGTGGGACCAACTTCTTCTATGCCCCCCTGTGACCCATTTCGCATGCCCAGTGCAGGTATTGGACAGTTTCTTCTTCTGTGCCCAGTCGCAGGTATTGGACCGATTTCTTCTTCTGTGCCCAGTTTGCAGCAGTGATACAGTGCGGGCTGCCTTCAGTTCATCCGAAATTGAGGTCAGAGAGTTTTTCTTTTCTTTTTTTTTGTTGTTTTTTTTTTGTTTTTTTTTTGTTCTCTGTGTGTGTGCGTGCAAGTCAACCCCCAAGCTTGGACAGCAACACACCTGACTTGCAAGGTGATATCCGGAACCATATCCAGAAAGACTTGGACGATTATCTTCTGTAAGAAAGTAAACATTTTGTTGTTGTTGTTGATGTTGGTATTGTGTCATGCCATGAGTGATGATATCAATCCTTCTCCCTCTTGTTACTGTATTGTGTCATGGGTGAATCTAAGGATTATTGTCTAGCCTAACAGCTAACAGGGAGTGTGGGTGCACATATGTTCAGGAATTCGTTTTGCACTTACATGTTGATGTTCCGTGTGCTAAAAGAAAAAAAAATCATTTCCATTTCATCGTTATTAAATGTGCACTCCTCGCTCCAAACTCCTGTTTGGGCTATTATGTTGTAGGGTGGTGTGAGTGAGTGAAAGAAAGACTGGCTTGGTAAAATACACAAACAACTTACACGCCTTCAAACATCCAGGAGACGGATAGACAGATCTTTTTGCAAGCACACCCCTCACTCCACTCCGTGACATCCACCACCACCACCACCACCATCACCACCACTGCCGCCACCACCACCGCCACCACCACCACTTCCATACCTCAAAGACCGTGGTGATCTTCAGCCTGTAGAAGAAGGAACGAAGATGTGGGCGGTGCCCGCCACGGCAAGGAGCAGGGAGATGAGCAGGTAGGAGAACATGGTGTTGAAGTTGTACATCTCCGCGGGGTTGCCCAGCAGGGACAAGGCCGAGACGAAGGTCACGCTGAGGGACAGGGCCACGGGGATCACCCACATGGACTTGCCCGCCAGCATGAACACCCTGCAGGAGGAGGAGGAGGAGGAGGAGGACGCAGGAGTAAGTATGTGTGTTTGATGTTTTGCTGGACCGCTGGGTCTTTTGCCCTTGTCGGGTGGGGGGGGGGGGGGGGTGGGGGGTGGGGGGAAGGGGGTGGAGAGGGCGGGTGAGGAAAGTAGGGGTGGGGGGAGCTGGAGGGTTGCTGTGGAAATTGTGATATTGCGTATGTGGTGAACGTTAGCTATTCAGCAGAAAAGATCGGTAACTAGGGGAGAGGGGGGGGGGGGGGGGGTAGAGAAAATAGAGCAGCAGAGAGGGAGAGAGAGAGAGAGGGTGAGAGAGAGACATACATACATACATACAGACAGCAGACAGACAGACTTATAGACAGATATACAGAGAAAGAAGGACAGAGAGACAGACAGACAGAGACAGAGACAGACAGACAGACAGCAGAGAGGTGAGCACACACTCGTTGAGTCGAGGGAAACGGGCGCGCAATAGGAATAGAAAGAGAAATGCGAACATAATCGGCAGCCCTATCACCACGACTGACAACAGCAACAATAAAAAAAAAAAAACTAACAGACAGCCTACATGAATAAAATTATAGCTGTCGAGGTTACAGGCCCAGGCACATGAACACAGTGCTGGGACTTAAGAAGAGAAAATGATGTAACGAAAGAAGGGAGGAAAGGTTTAAAAAAAAAAAAAAAAAGTGAAAGGCAGGTAGGCAGACATGGGTAAATGTATGAAAGAAAGAAATGAATGAATGAAAGAAATGAATGAATGAATGAATGAATGAATGAATGAATGAATGAATGAATGCAACATTTCTTGCTTTCGTTTATTCACTCGCTGTTACACGAACTTCACTTAGAGGAGAAGAAGAAAGAAAGAAAGAAAGAAGAAAGAAAGAAAGAAAGAAGAAGAGAAGAAAGAACAAAAGAAGAAAGAGAGAGAGAGAGAGAGAGAGAGAGAGAGAGAGAGAAACAAAGAAAGAAGAAGAACAACAACAACAACAACAACAATACAACAACAACAATGACGACAACAACACATAGCAATAACGACAAGACAAAGAACAAGAAGTTAAGAAATACATTAAAACAACAACAACAACAACAAAACGACAACAAAATGACGATGACAATGATGACCAAAATACACTAACGAGGTGCTGTTGTGATGCCTATCCTTGTAGGCATAGTAGATCCCAATGACTGCACTGGCGGCAAACACCAGGAAAAGACCACGTAGTCCACTGTGCTGAAGGTTCGAATCTTCCCGGTGTTGATACTGTAGTCCTCTTCCCCCATGTCTGCTGTCTGCAAGAAAGAGAGACACTAGAGAGAGTGCCAAACTAGTCACCCCCCCGCTTAGCTTAGTTCCCCCCCTCTCTCTCTCTCTCTCTCTCTCTCTAAAAGGGATACAGGGTGATTAATGTGAACTGTAATGCCAGTTTACTTACCTTGACGATCCTACATTTTTTTTTCTTGTTGCAGGGGGTGAGTAACTCTAAACAATAGCATGGAGATTATCGCCCTTTGGTATCTGCTCCAACCTTTCTGGTCATAACTATATGGTCTCCCTTATGGAGTACTGGTGAGCTGATAGGCGGGATGGGAAAGGTGGGGGGCGGGAAAAAAGATTAAGTGAGAGTGGTGGTGGTGACAAATATAAACACGAAGGCGGCAGCCATAGTGGGCCGTGGTTTTGACGGCCGTGTCCCGCCCCGGCAGAACGGATCTGTGAAAGCGGCCATAGACAATCCGTGCTAGATCTATCGCTATTCTTGATCTGAAAATCCCATTCCTTCCTGCCACCTACATAAAACTAATCTTTCCCTAAAATCATGTCAAAAAAGCAGTTTATTTCTTCTCCCTAAATTTGTCAAAAAAAAAAAATAAAATAATATATAAAAACAGTCAAAGTAGATAAAAATCCAAACAAACAAGATTAAAATACCCCAAATTTTCGGCTTTAACACACGCCTTCGTCAGATATAAATATATATCCTAACGTAAACAGTTTACAACGGATATTTGTATCCCATAATTCCAGAAAGACCAGAAGCAGCTAATAGAGAAACTGTTACAGAGCTCCCATCCCCCCCCACCTCCCCCCCCCCCCCCACCCACCCCCCCCCCCCCAACAACAAAAAGAGCTCTGGGGAGAGAGACAGAGAAACAGAGTAAGGGGCAGACACGGACAGAGAAAGCTTTAAAAGGAAAGAGGCGCCCTTTGCCTTACAGAAATCCGGTCATGCACAAGTTCTTACAGCATATATGTTACGCGAGAATGAACACAAACACATGCAAACACTCGCGTAAAAGGAAAGTATGGCTGGCGTGTTGTTCTGCTCTAGTGAATAAAACCTTAGATTTTCTTCCCAAGACATCACCCAAACGAACCCTTCCCGTTTTCAACATTCTAAACGTTAATTCTTGTACATGTGTTCCTTCAAGCATTGCGCACTCTGTAATAACGGTGTATGAATGGATTCGTCAGGTGAGGCGTGGTTCTTTCTATCCCTCCCTTGTACCTCCCTCCACTTTTTTTCTCCATCTGATCTGTCTCTCTATGCCTCTCTCCCCACTCTTCTCTTCTCAATTTTTCTTCTTTTTTTTTTTTTTTTTTCCAGATTCATGTTTCAGGGAGAGCTTTGTATCTCGCTCGAAGAGTGGAGGGGGTGGGGGTAGTGCGGTGTGTGTGTGTGGGGGGGGGGGGGGGGGGGAGTCCTGTCCTTTTTTCCCCTTGGCCCTCAGTGGTTGGGCAGGGCGACCTGTCCTTGGGTCACACATTGTTTGGTGACTAGCTCACTCACCCCTTCCTTTCAACATGCAGTGTGAGTTCTTGTTGTGATTTGATGTTAACGACATAGAAGACACGCACCAGTTCTTCTTTTTTCATTTTTTTTTTTTTTTGTATCTCACTCTGATTTGAGAGGGAGTGGAGGAGGAGGGGGGGCTAATTGGAGTCCCGCCCCCCCCCCCCCCCCCCCCCCCCCCCCCCCCCCCCGCCCGCCCCTCAGTGGTTGGGGCGGGGCGAACTGTCCTAAGGTTGCACCCTTGTTTGGTAACTACCTCACTCACCCCCTTCCTTTCAACATGCAGTTTGAGTTCTTGCTGTGCTTTGGCATCATCGACATAGAAGACACGCACAAAAACGCTTCGCCGTACGTGACTTTAAGCTGAAAAGATCAAATCAGTTCTCACCCACCGCCCTCCCCATCCCTCCTCCCACCCCCTGCCTGTCTCTGTCCTGTCTGTCTGTCTGTCTGTCTGTCTGTCTCTCTCTCTCTCTCCTCTCTCTCTCTCTCTCTCTCCAGCTTGTTCTCTGTTTCTGTACTATACTCACTTATCCCCTTCAGAGTGTCTCCATGGCCATTCTACTGCAGAGAGAGAGAGAGAGAGGGTGGAGAGAGAGAGAGAGAGAGAGAGAGAGAGAGAGAGAGAGAGAGAGAGAGAGAGAGAGAGAGAGAGTTTTGTGTAATATTCGATATCGGCCTTTTTTTCTTTCTTTTTCTTTTCTTTTTTTTTTTTTTTTCCTTTTTTTTCTTTCTTTTTTTTTTTTTTTTTCTTTTTTTTTTTTTTTCCTCTCTTTTTTCTTTTTGATTTTTTTTTTTTTTGAGAGAGAGCTGACGAAGACGTCTATGAGAACAAAGACACTTGTCTGTTTCGTACTATGCACTAAACAAGCATTTCTTTGCACCTAATTTTGTGGTGTGTGTCTTTGTGTTGTTTGCTCGATCTACACGAAACCATCCCGAACCACACATCTTCAACCAAAGCAAACCGACCTGAGGCAAACCAATCCAAACAGCAGTCCGAATTGAGCCAAACTGCACCAGTTGTTGTTGTGTTGTTGTTATTGTCGTGCCCTGGCTAAAAGACTCCAGGGATCCGAACAGCCGCGAGCGCCGAAGTACTTGAACACTATGGGCACAAATGCATCAGCTGGGGATGAGAACATTACGTGTGTGACCGTTTTTGATTACCCTGACGCGGGCAGCCACACTCCGACTTCGAGGGATTTTGGGAGACTGATAATGTTATGCTAGGAGCTTGTCGCGACTGAAGACATCCCCGCATAACTATGCAGAGCATAACAACATGTTTGATGTAGCCTTGGTGTTCCAGCCTATGTCAATTGGTCTGACACAGCCTTACGCCAAGGCGACTGCACCAGTTTAACCAAGCCAAACCAGACTGAATCTGACCCAAACTAAATATAATCAAACCTTTCAATCAAATCAAATCAAATAATCCAGCTAAACTGAACCAATCCACACCAAATCAAACCAAACCAAACAAGCCAAAGCCACACGAGCCAAACAAACTAAACCATTTCAATTCGATCTAAGACAAACCAAAACCGAACTAAATCAACTAAATCCCCACATCAAAATGAGCCCCCCCCCCCCCCCCCCCCTTTCCCTCTGACCCCCCCCCCCCCCCCCCCCCCCCCCCCCCACACCCACACACACGCACCTAAACATCATCAAAGAGGTGAACTGAAGCTTTGGAATATGAAACCGTCATTCTCTGCACAGATGAAAATTCTCAAACTATTGTGATTCTGAATTTTCTAACTTCAGTAATTCTCTCCACCAATTCGGCAAAAACAAGATGTGACTGAAAAAAAAATGCAATGGAAATGGAAACAGTGAGAAAAGAAAGAATGAAAGGAAGAGTTTCAGTTTCCACTTCCAGCATGGAGGCCATTCTGCCTGCAGATTGGTTCCAGATACGTTACATTATAATTATATGCTATAGCCTACCATGAAGTCACAAAGTGCAGGTTTTATTTGCAAATGAATAGATTAGTAAACAAATAAAGAAAATCGTTGGGATGAGGAGGGGATTATGGACAAGGCTCAGCACATGGCTGATCCACGCAATAAGCCCACGTGCCGATCAGACCTTGATAAACAAAACAAGCAAACAAAAAGCAAAGAAAAGAAAGCAAAACATAAGAATATAAGCAGAGTTTGGTCCTCCCTACTTCTCCACTCGTCCAGCTTTTTCTCGTATCTCATTGGTTGACACCTTGCGGAACAGAGACTGTGAGGCCCTTCCGTTAACAGCCGACCGTAAGCTAACAGCAGTGCACACCCCCCTTGCGGATGTAGCCTACTCATTCTTTCCCCTCACCCACTTGCATGGCACCTGTTGTCCATCACATAGCCCAGTTCCAGTTTCCTATGTCTGTGGTTCCTGCTAGCGCGCGCCTTCACCAAAATTCCCAAACACGGGAAGATGCTGTTACTGCACTTACCGGCATGCGGGTCTCTCTCTCTCTCTCTCTCTCTCCCTCTCTCTCTCTCTCTCTCTCTCTCTCTCCTCTCTCTCTCTGTGTGTGTGTGTGTGTGTGTGTGTGTGTGTGTGTGTGTGTGTGGTGTGTGTGTGTGTGACCAGGAATAGTGCGGACAAAGGCACTGACCCGGGTCTCATTGAACGCGCTAAAGCAGACGGATACTATTATATGCATTCATTTATAGGTGGGGGAGGGGTGTATTTCTTTTGTTTCATTAC
>JADBJO010000165.1:187500-197500 GCA_016801955.1 Conus betulinus
ATTATTACTAATGATAATAATAGTATTGATGATGATGATGATGATGATGATGATTATCATTATAACAGTAATAATAATAATGATGATGATGATAATAATGGTAATAATAATAATAATAATAATGTAGTGTTATCATTACTGATTTTGCCATCACTATCGCATTCACTATCATCAATAATGTTGCCATCATCATCACAACCATGACTAACAACCATAAAGATACTGACAGCGCTGTGGAAAACTCACCTCCCCACCACTTCCTTCAGTTTCTCCGGGGTCAGCCGCGGGGTGGGGCGCAGAAAGGAGTCCCTCCACCACCTCAACAACGGCCGCACGGCGCCCCGCGACACCAAGGGGACAGAACCACACCACGGCGGGCCGTCAGACAACGGGAGAGTTGCCTCCCCTAGCTCCATGGGAAGAGTCGAGCAAGGCGTGTTGCCTTCAAAGTCTTCCTTGCACAGTACTTGCATCTGAGAAAGCTGCTGCTGCTGCTGCTGCTGCTGCTGCTGCTGCTGCTGCTGCTGCTGCTGCTGCCTGAGCGAGCAGATTGCCCACTGTCTTCGAGAACCTGGAAAACGTTGAAAAGGGAAATAATTTTTAGATGGATTTTTGAAGGCGAATAAGAACCTGCTTATGGGACACTCGAATTCTTTTCTTTTACAGGAGGTAAGGTAAGGTAATGTTGCTTATAGCCCAGCCGACCGCAAAGGGCCTTATCAGGGCTGTCACCACGTTAAAATCAACTCAGAAGTCATCCAAAACACACACACACACACACACACACACACACACACACACACACACACACACACACACACACGAAAAACTTTCACACATCTCTTTAAAATACATCTTCTCAAAAAAAAACGCACCAGAAACTTCGTTAAAAATATTTCTTCTGTAAAATCATTAATCAGGGTTTTCATGGACTCGGCTGTAAAGTGTCTATGTCTCACATCGTGCAAATCCCAACAATCTAAAAGAATATGTTTTACTGTGAGTGGCACATGACATGGAATACACCACGGAGCCTCTCACCTTTTAAAAGATAAAGAATGTTGAAAATGTATCAGGAATATTAGACAATAGCTCGAGAGAATTTGTTCTTAACATTCTGAAAGCTAAACTTAAAAGAAAAAAATAGGGGCTGATGGAGGGGGGGGGTGGGGGGTATAGACTAAAATCAAAAGTTTTTGTTTTTTTTTTTTCTAGAAAATCAGAAGAATGAATTCGTTTTTTCCCCCTCGATTCATTGTATTAATTGCATGAGGCGCTAGTAAAAACATAAAATTCAAAACACATTGGTGAACAACGATGTACAAGAAAAAAAAACCTAACTCAAAGTCAAGAACCAAATTAATAAAGAGGCAAATACAATAAAGTGAGGGGGGGGGGGGGGGGGGGGGTGAATGATGAAATGGAGGAACAGATCTCCATTAACAGGTGAATACAGAAATAAAACCCGTAAGTCAGAATAGACTTATGAAAGGTGCCTACCGTGAACACACACACACACACACACACACACACACACACACACACACACACTTCAAGTCAAGAAAAGGCCTTAATGAAGACCTTGATACCAAAAGTGCAAAAAAAAAAAAAAACACTCTCCGTTAAAATCACACCTTCATAGACAGGCAAAAACAGAGAGGAAGATACCCCCCCCCCCCCCCCCCCCCCCCCCCCCCCACCCCCCATCATCCTAATCAATAATTGGGTCCTTGAAGAGGCACTACAAGAAGACACGGAAGTCACAGATTTCTATGAAGAGGTAAATAGCACCGTTGATGGAGTGATTATATATCCAACCGCAAATCAAAAGAGAGGTAGAGATGAACACTATACAAGTCCTTCCGCTGATGCTTACAAAATGTTGCAATGGTTGCTTTTTTCAGAATTGCATGAAAACAAATAATTCCATCAATCTTTTAGATGGGAACTAAGTGTAAATTGGGTAGATGCAATGTGTGTCCTAAACGGTGACCTTGTGGTTGGAGCCATCTCATCAAAAGTTATCAGCAGCAATAATATTTACTATCTTGGCATTTGATTTATTTATTTCAGTATCTATTTGTTATTTTCATATTTAGTAAACTATTCTATTGATTTCGGTTATTTATCCGTTTATCTATTTACTCCCTTACTTATCTATTCACCTGGTTATTTTTTTTTAAATTTAATTATTTATTTATTCATTTATTTGTTAGACATGAAACGTTGCAGATCTCCACGTGCACTTCCAAGCTATTGGAATTTTCTTAAGCGAGACAGTTTAAGCATTTTACCGTCGAATATCTTTACTCAAATAACAACCAGCCAAGAAACAACAAAAAATCAAAACAAAACAAAAAGAAACACACACACACACACACACACACACACACACACACACACACACACACACACACACACACACACACACACACACTAAACCAAACAAGCTGCTGTTGATAGATCACCTTGTTGTACACCGCACGGGGGATAAACGGAAGCGCCAGCACATGATGAACCGTCTTGGCAGCAGACGCTGGAAGCGGAGAGCCGTCCTGCAAGTCCTTCAGTTCTCTGCCAGTACTGCCAACACCCCGCACCACCCCCACCACCACCACCTCCACCTCCACCACCCCTACCATCAGCGTCAGCAGAATCGGAACCGCATTCGCCAATTAGCTCGTGCCAAATCTCTCTCCTCAGACTCTGGCTCCGCACGTGCACGCGTTCGGCGACCATCTTCACTGCACGCGCGGTGTCTGTCTCGTCAGCCTTCCAGTCGTTGAGGTTCCCTCCCACTGACTTCACCTGTAAGGGAATTCATGATCAGTTCTGAGTTCAAACACGAAGATAGATTGTTTTCTTTACTCTCTTCTTCTTTTTCCTTTTCTTTTTCGGTCCGATCTTTCTTTGCCGCCTCAGTGGTAGTGCACCCACGCCACTCATTCCGACACCCCGCCCACAGCCACAGCCGCAACCCGGCCCGGCCCACCGCAGCCCCGCACTGGCAATCCACAGGGAGCAGTCAATGTCAAGTCGTCAAGAGGCGACCTACCGGAGGAGACACTGCACTGCTGCCGAGTCACTTCGGTGAAGTTCAGTGGTGCCTGTTCTGATCCAACATATGCAGGGCACCACCTACTAAGTCTTCTACTGACGGCAATAATAATTGCTCAGTCGCGGAGCCGGCGTGAGTGAGCTCTCTCTCACCAGAGGGCGCCGCTATGGCCGTCCAACGACAGCCCCCATGGACCAAAAGAAAAATTTGGTATAGTGGTGGCTTCTGAAAATGACGATACGAGAAACATCAGATGACTTACCACTGACTGCTCCCAGTGATTTGCCCGTTTTGGGGCTGCGGCGGCACAAGCTAGGGTACGGTTGTGGACGGGGATTGAAGGTAGGGTGGAGGAGGGGGGGGGGGGGTTGCAGAATGAGCGGTGTAGTGATAAAGCCATTGAAGGGGCACGGAAGAAGAGAGAGGAAAAGACAGACAGACAAAAAAAAAAATATACACATTACAAAAAACAGCACATTACCGTAGGAGCACCTGCTGAAAATGGCCCGCTACACTTGGAACAAGATAGACATTAAGTTAAAACCACTCAAGGCCTGGGTGGTGTTACTGACGCTTGTCACAGAAATAGCAAGGACCGTAAAGACAGGAGAAGATCCTGTTTCCCCTCTCTTCGCTCCTGTACACTCCTCCGCCATCTCTCTCTCTCTCTCTCTCTCTCTCTCTCTCTCTCTCTCTCTCTCTCTCTCTCTCTCTCTCTCTCTCTCTCTCTCCTCTCTGTTCCTGTATGTATGTGTGTGTGTGTGCGCGTGCGTGCGTGTGTGTGTATGTGTGTGTGTGTGTGTGTGTGTGTGTGTGTGTGTGTGTGTGTGTGTGTGTGTGTGTGCGTGCGCGCGCCCCGCACTTCTTTGTTTCCCTCCTCCACTTCCACCATTCTTCCACTTGCACCTCCCTCATCCTCACCACCCCAATTCTTCCCCACCTGTCTCCCCTAGCACCACTGACCTGCACCAGCACAATCCCAGCACCGCCCTGAAGAATCATTATGTCCACGATGCCCCGGCTGGTGGGGGAGTCCCCGAGGTAGCCCCGCCCCGTCTCCGCCAGCAGGGAGGCCGGCAGGCGGCACAGGTAGTGATCGTAGTTGATGCCGCTGATGATGAACAAGCCTTCCTCGCCGGCCTCTCAAGGGCACGTCCCATCGCCTGGAAGGAATCCAGCGCAATCATCATGGCTTTGTCTCTGCGCTGCATGGACTCCTGAGGTGGGAACATCACCTGAACGGGGCTGCGTGTGGGAATTGGGAGACCTCGAGTACCTGCTTTTCAGCTTCTGCGTGGATTTCTTCAAGGACGTAGGCGGTCTGCTGTGGTGTTCTGAAGACTGAGCTGAAGAGGTGTTCAGCTGGAACTGGTTGGTGCTCGGATGAGTGGGATCTGTGGGACGTTCTTTCTTCTCGTAAGGCTCCTCTTCATCGTCACTGTCTGAAATTACCGGTTCTTTGTAGAGGCTGACTGACAGGTTTGGCTGTCGGTGATGATGTGTGTTTACTGGGGGTGTTTTGAAGTCAGCATCCGTGGGCGTTATTGGTGAGTTCTTGGTCTGTTTGGCGTTGCCGTTCCGACGTCTTTTGCCACGGCGTTTAGGTATAGGTATCTGGACCTGGGGTTGGTCGGTGCTTGGTCGCTTGTTTGTTGTCTGGTCTCCAGCTTCCATCGTTGTGTACTCCGTACAGTTAGTATGTGAGCGGTGCTTGTTCTTCGCGTGGGCCATGATGTCCACGACTTGAGTCGGGTCTGACTGTACAACGGTGTTGGTCAGATGGGGCTCCGAGACATGGCCAGACTGAGATGTCTCAGACAAACCTGTCAACGTTGAAAGGAAGTCTTGCCCGAGCCCGTTGACATGGGAAGTTCTCACAGCTGGATGACTTGGTTGTAGTCGTGACTGTTCCATTCTCGTACGAGCAACGTCGATTTTTTCACGTGGATGCTCGAAGGAAGAACTGTTCTGAATCACTTCACCGTCGGTAATGTGGGAAGCGCGTTCACGTGCCTCTGCTGCAACATCTTCATGACGCATAGCAACGTCTTTGCTCTGCATCGCTGGCGGTGTGAATGGTGAGGGGGAGGTGGCAGTAGATGAGGAAGCCGAGGAAGAAGAGGAAGAGGAAGAAAACGAAGGCGAAAGAAGAAGAAGACAGAAGAGAAAGCAGGCGAAAGCTGTGGTAGCTGGGAGGCACACGGCTCAGAGATGAGTTTTCTTTTTCAAAGCTTGCTCCGGCGTGAGGTGATTCAGGTGTTGAAGTAGAAGGCAGGTGCGCGGAACGTGCGAGTGCCGACCTCCGGGAAGAAGAACTGGGCGCTTTCCACTGCCCAGTCCTTGAAGGGCTTGGTGACGTTCTCTGTGGTCATCTGCACGTGGCCCAGGTCAGAGGACACGGTACTCCTGGCCTCAGTCCCCATCAGTGTGCTGGCTCTGCTCCTGGACAACGACAGCAGCAACAACAGTAAGTAACAACAAGGTGATGTTCTCAAGGTTATCAATCTTCGTGGCCGTGCCAACACACACACACACACACACACACACACACACACACACACACACACACACACACACACACACACGTACACACACTCCGCACGCGCTTTTGACACCACACACACAGACAGACACAGACACAGACACACACACACACACACACACACACACACGCGCGCGCACACACACACACACACACACACACACACACACACACACACACACACACACACACACACACACTGGACACACACACTCTCTCTCTCTCTCTCTCTCTCTCTCTCTCTCTCTCTCTCTCTCTCTCTCTGTCGAGCACACACACACACACACACACACACACACACACACACACACACACACACACACACACACACACACACGTTGAGAGAGAGGGGGAGAAGACTTTAAAAACGCGTCCAAATCCACAAACATATCATCGTGTGATTTATATTCAATAGAGAAGATTTTGCCCAACCCCCTACTCGAATACATGCGTTTTTTTTGTTTTGTTCGGTTTGGTTTTGTTTTTTTACCTTTGTACATGTCAACACGGTCCTTCCTGGATTGGGTCTGGAGAGAGCTTCCTGGATCGTATGCAATAATTCAATTCTCCAACCACTTACCCCTGCACCCCACTCACACCACCCTATCCACCCTCACCATTATTTGCTCTTCTGTATGGCTTTCCCTTCTCCAAACTACTCTCAACAACGAAAACTATGGCTATGGGCCCCCACCGAAAAGGAGCGCGTCAAAATCGTATTCAGTACAATACAATACAGTGCATTACACTGCAATACAATAGTTGGCGTTAGCGTGGAGGATAATAACAATAGGCAAACGGTCATCAGCATGATTTTTAAAAAAAAATGAAATAAGATAAAACGAACAGTCACGCTAATCACATTGTTGAACATTTATGGACAATGTTCATGCGCATTGATCCTGAAAGTATTTCCCTCAAAATAAAAGGGGGCTGCTTAATTTGATGTACTATGCTAAAGTCAGAATGTACATAATCTTACATGGAGAGAGAGAGAGAGAGAGAGAGAGAGAGAGAGAGAGAGAGAGAGAGAGAGAAGAGAGAGAGAGAGAGAGAGATTGAAATTAATGTAAGGGCGAAGGAAAGATCACTTTAAAAATTGTGAACCTTTACCTGATGTTCACTAAAACCCTGGGGTAAAACTCAGGGCCAAGGATTAAGAACAAAAAGGTCATTTTAACTGGATGGATGTCCTCTTTGATGTAGGCATAACTCTGTGCTAACGACTGGGAAAAGCTTGCTCTGGACATGGTTACGGAAAACATGGGTAATCTTCATGAACAAAATAAGAGTACAATTCAGCGCCATGGGTTCATAAAAACGTGACTTTGGAAATGGTTAACCTTCGTTCGATGTCCACCGACATGAAGGTACCATTTGGGGCCTTGAGTCTGAAATGGGTAACGTTGACAGTGTCACTCTTTAGTTGATGCCCACTGAAATCAAAGTCAAACGTGGGACCATGGAATAAGAGAGGATCCATTCCAACATGACTAATCTTAACATAACGTCCACTAACATTAAAGTGAAACTCACAGCCGTGGTTCAAGACAGAAAAAAAAAAAACCCACTAACATTAAAGTGAAACTCACAGCTGTAGTTCAAGACACACACAAAAAATACTTTAAATATAAACATGATAAATGATATATGACCGACGAATCTGTAAGCACAAAACTTAAAAGAAAAATCACCGCTATTCTGCAAGACGAAAGAAACAAACAAATGACAAAACATGTCTTTGATTCTTTCGTTCCGTCTCGTAATGTGTTTATTTCTTTTGTTCCGTCTTGTAATGTGTTTTATTTTTTTGTTCCGTCTGGTAATGTGTTTATTTCTTTCGTTCCGTCTCGTAATGTGTTTATTTCTTTTCGTTCCGTCTCGTAATGTGTTTATTTCTTTCGTTCCGTTCCGTCTCGTAATGTGTTTATTTCTTTCGTTCCGTCTTCTGATGTGTTTGTTTTTTTTGTGTGTGTGTGTGTGTGTGTGTGTGTGTGTGTGTGTGTGTGTGTTTTCGTCCGGCGGAATGATAAGTGTCTTCTTATAAGTTTGTCCCAAGTTCCGCCTGTAGTCACTCACTTTGACCCTAACGTCATGAATACACACTTTGCTAACAACTGGATTACAGCTTTGTCAATAACAGAAATCACGTGTGCTGAAATAAGACAAGGCTTCCGGGATCCGGTCCAACGACTCGCATACATTATACCTGAACGATACATATTGTGAAGTGCTCAGGTGTTCAGAGACCAGGATTATATATATATATATATATATATATATATATATATATATATATATATATATATATATATATACACCTCGTCCTTCTTGGTCTATTGAAGCTCCCTTTCTATTTTTGCTACCGTCACACTTCGTATGACAAAGCAACTTCCCGATCTGCACAATCTGAACAAGCCGTGTCACGCTCTTACAACGGTAGTAGATGGTGCCATTAAAATTGTACGTAAAATGGATTGTGCAATGTCACTTCTCATAACTCCACACAATCATCATCATCTCTCTCTCTCTCTCTCTCTCTCTCTCTCTCTCTGTGTGTGTGTGTGTGTGTGTGTGTGTGTGTGTGTGTGTGTGTGTGTGTGTGTACACGTATGTATGTGTTTATGCATGTTTTTTGTGTGTGTGTGCGCTCGCGCGCGCGCGCGCGCGCGCGCGTTTGTGTGTGTATGTGTGTGTGTGTGCGTGTGTGCGTGTGTGTGTGCGTGTGTGTACGTGTGTGCGTGAGTGTATGTATGTATTCATGTTTATATGTATGTATGTATGTACGTATGTATGTCTGCGCGCACCTGTCAGCGTACCTATGTGCCTATGCTTGTTATGTGCATACGCGTTTACTTGTGCGCACGCACACGTACTGGCGCTCGCGTGTGTATATGAGTATTACACGAATGTTGTCTGTAAAACTGAAACAATGCACTCAGAGTTTCATCAAGAAAATGAAATTTGTGTACGAAAGTGCGTAACACTGGCGTACACCGTTGCAAATTCCTCCAAACACATCAGTTTCAGTTTCAGTTTCATCATGGAGGCGCCATTGCGTGCGGACTAGTCCATATAAGCTACACCACATCCGCTAAGTTTTGAGACCACGCTACGCATGATTTGAAGCTGATGGATAAATGAATTAACAACAAAGATGAGACAATTGAAGAAAAGGGTCTCGTGGCTACGACTTAGCGGATGTCTGACCTACGCATTAGCCCAACGCGCTGCTCAGACCTTGAATACCTTACCTACCATTTTGTGTGTGTGTGTGTGTGTGTGTGTGTGTGTGTGTGTGCACCCTCCAAACATATCACAGTCCAAGAACACAATCTGATGCACATGCTGAATTTTTCTTGATTGAAGCAACCAAAAGTCTTGACGACTAAGAACATAAATCTACTTACCAGCCTGAACTTGAGAAGTCATACAACGACAACTGTCCATGAAATGCAATTCTAAAGATGTGTTCTCAAGATTTAAAGGAAAAACGAAAGTGAGTGATACTCTTCCAATCATCTCAGAATCTGAATTATAAACTTATCATGTATTTCAGATTTTATTATTATCATTATTATTATTATTATGAGTCTGCATTTCAGGACACAAAAGAACACTATACGCTTTGATACGTGGGTAAAGACGTGGGTAAAGTTGTGTCTTTATACACGAAAACAGAAATAAATATGTAAACCGAAAGTACAAACCCGATAGCTTGTTTCAAAGAAGCTATTTTTGAAGGATGCTCTATAACGGACGAATAAAGCGAAAACACACACACACACACACACACACACACACACACACACACACACACACACACACACACACACACACACACACACACACACACACACACACACACAAAAACACAAACAAAACATGGCACTGCGTGTACACATTCAAAGACGAATGGGCGACTGGCGCGCGCGCACACACGGACAGTGGGCGGGGTAAAGAGAGCGGAAGGCTGAGTGACGGGAGAAAGCGCGGGGAGGGAGGGAGTGGGGAGAAAAGGGGAGAAGAAAGGGGGCGGGGTAAGAAGGGAGAACAAAAGCAGCAACCAGGAAGGAAAAATATCTTACTAGACAGGAAAGTGTGTCGGATACAAAAGTCGGACACTTGTCAGCTTCGGATTGGATAAACCGCCTCTAAACAGTCCAGTACACACCCCCATGTATTTGAACAGAGAAAAGAAAAAGTCCATGTGTTTGAAAGAAAAAAAAAAAAAAAAAAAAAAAGAAAAAAAAAAAAAAGAGAGAAAGAAAAGAAAAAAAAAAGAAGAAAAGAAAAAAAAAAAAGAGAGAGAAATGTAGGGGGGGGGGGGGGGGGTGGGGGGGGGGGGGGGGGGGGGGGGAGGGGGGAGGAGGGATTAAAAATTTTTTAAATGAAAACAA
>JADBJO010000165.1:205000-210000 GCA_016801955.1 Conus betulinus
CTCCTCTCTTCCCGCCCCTGGCCACAACTCCTAGCTGCGGTCTCTAGATGTTAGCCATCCACCTCCAGCCAGCTGTTTGTGAAAGTGCGAACCTTCTACAACGGGTGCCTTGACCGCCGATGACGGTCTACCCTCGTTAAGTAAAACCAGGTAAATAAACATGCGCAGTGCAACCTAAACTGAAACGTCCTGTATCCGAAGGGCAATGCAACGTCTTCGCCCGATCAAAGGAGCTCTAGCTTGCTACCAATCACGGGAAAGGTTACAGAATTCGGTGAATCAAGTGGCCCGACAAGTAAATTCACTGACACGAATAAAATAAGTAAATAAATAAAGGCACACACGTGTAGACAAAACGAAACAAGATAACTCTGCTTCCGCTGTTTTCCATTTACTGATCTACTTCAACGTCAAACGTACGAACTGCACAGCTATTGTCTTTGAGAGCTGAACATCGCAGAGGAAGTCATCGAATTACGCACCGTCATTTTCTTGTCTTCACCCTTCACTGTCCGGCTCTCTGATTGGTCCTTTGCTGTGTGTGCAAGCCGCTCCGTCACTACGCTGGAGACCGGCCTGAGTCCACAGTATGACGTGGACATGGTTTTCCCTGAACCTGAATGATGTGGAACCCAACACGGTCTTATCTCACGGCTGTCCAGAAACGAAGCCGAGGTCGCGGCGAGTTCACATTGACTTGGCTGTCACATTGCACCTCGCGTGTGCCTGGATCAACGACACCCCGGAGCTCTGACCTCTGACCTCGACTTCCAGTAGATAATTAACGCTTATAACGTTAAAAAAAAAAAAAAAAAAAAGAAGAAAGAAAGAAAGAAAGAAAAAGACAGTCTTTCGCTTTAAAAAGCAACAAACTAACTAAAAAAAAAACGTTGAATTGAAAAAAAAAAAAAACTGGCGACATAAACGAACGCTTTGCGGGGTTCTTTGGACAAAAACAACAGTGTGTGTGTGTGTGTGTGTGTGTGTGTGTGTGTGTGTGTGTGTGTGTGTGTGTGTGACAGAGAGACAGACAGACAGACAGACAGACAGACAGACAGAGACAGAGAGAGACAGTGACACAGACAGACAGACAGACAGACAGTTTTAAAAAAGTACGTTTACAATAATTAATAAACGAAAAACTTTCACGACCGTTAAAAAGATGAGATAAGCATTTGCAATACTGAAAATAAGGTTACAAAAATGTTGAAACCGCTAGAACCAACAACAACAAAAATAAAATAAAAATAAAAAATAACTAAAATAAAATGAAAAAAAAAAAAAAAGAAAAGGAAAAAAGAAAAAAAAAATCACATCGTACAAAACGAAAACGATTTTTTTTTAATAAAGTTTTTGATTTTCAAAACATGGCAATAAACAAATATAAATTTTTTTTGCAAAAAAAAAAAAAAAAAAAAAAAAAAAACCGAGGAATCTTCACAACAATGAAACTGACAAATGCTCAGAACAAGACAAACGAATGAACGGAAAGAGAAACATTCGCAACGTTTCTAAATATTTTTTCACAAAATGAGAAACGCTGGCAGCAATCAAAAGAAGGGAGAAACCCGTTTGTCAAGTTATACAAGGACGATGTGAAAGATTCGCAACTAAAGAAAAAAAAAAATGCAAGAAATATGAAAGAAGAAAGGTTTGCTACGTTTCAGAAAGACAAGAAACATTCAGAACATTTAAAACACAAACAACAAACAAACAAACAAACTCGTTTGCAACGTCTTTGAAGAAAAAAAACAACATTGTAAAAAAACATTGAGAGAGAGAGAGAGAGAGAGAGAGAGAGAGAGAGAGGTTCCTATTGTTAAAAAAAATTTTTTAATGTTAAAAAAAAATGATATTGTCTCTTCTGTCGACTGGGCTACACTCATTGCGACAGTTTTGATGTATGTACATTTAGCACGTGCTTAATATATTTCTTTTTGACCGGACGTCAATTTTTCTCTCTCTCTCTCTCTCTCTCTCTCTCTCTCTCTCCCATCTTCCACGCTCTCCAATCGTTCTAGCACCCCCTTCACCTCCGCCCTCTCTACCTTTGAGCCACATCCAATAGGAAATAACCGAACCGATCACCTTAAACGATTGACGCCAGTAAGATGATGTACTACAAACGTCAAATCCGAATTACGTCGAGAGAGCGGGGGAAGGAAGGGGAGGGGGAGGGGCGGGGTAAGAGACTAGAATTCCACCAACGATCTGATACAACAATTTTTTTTTTTCCTCATGGTGTTATTTGTGTCTGCTGAGAAAACATTTCTGTGCATCATCTTTGTTTGAATGCTCAGTGTTGACCTCGCTCTATCAGGAGAAAGACATTGAGATGAATAAGTTTGATAATGTCGATACTGTCTTGTATGGTCCATAAGCTGCTGAAATTTCGCGATCACAGGTTGCAATTTTTTTTTTTTTTTTTTTTTTAAATGAAGATCAACAATTTTGTATACCACTAGGGTATGTCACTTAGGTAAATATGCATAAATGAGATGTGGGTTTAAAAGTACTTACATGGATGATAAGTTGAGTGTGGAGGGCGTTTGTTTGCTTGTTTGCTGTTGTTGTTGTTGTTGTGTTGTTGTTGTTTAAGTGTCTAATATCATCTGACGATGAAAAGACATTAAATAAACCACTAAACTGATGAACTGTGAGACAGCAAAATAAGTCATGGCATAAACAGATTGCGGTGTTTTTTTTTTTTGTTTGTTGTTTTTTTAAGAATAAGGACTATGAATGAATAAATGCGAGAATCAATAAAGAAAGAAAGAAAAGAACAAACAGATAAATAAATAAATATTGATACCAGAGAAGTCTTTGCCACTAGACCCGGTATATAAGCAAAGTGCATGAGTAGAACCAGTTAGAAATTTCAAGGAGGAAAACACACACACACACACACACAGAGGAAAAAAAAAAAAAAAAAAAAAGAAAAGAAAAAAGAGAGGAAAGTCATCAGCAATCGAACGGACCGAAAGGGAGATACCACAGAAGATGGCGAACAGTGACGTCATTTCACCGGGAATTACCGAACTAGTGACGTCAATGTGTGGGTTCGTTTCGTAGTGACACTGCCTGGCAGGCTGATAAGAACTAAGAGGTTCAATTGTATCTGCCATGGCGGGATGGGGGGGGGGGGGGGGGGGGGGGGGGGGGGGGGGGGGGGGGGGGGGTTAACTCACGAGGCTCACCTTGATAACGGGTTAGTGGAACAGTGTGTGTTTCCTCGCATGTGTACACACGTCACAGAGGGCGTTTGTGTGTTTCCTGTGTGGCCCACTTTTGTCAGAGAGAGAGAGAGAGAGAGAGAGAGACAGACAGACAGACAGTCAGACAGACAAACAGAGACAGAAACAGAGAGAGAGAGAGAGAGAGAGATGTAGAGAGAGGCAGACAGACAGAGAGAGAGACGGAGAGAGAGAGACAGACACGGACAGACAGACAGACAGACCGACAGAAACAAAGACGGACAGATATACAGACAATCGACGAACAGAGAGAGAGAGACAAAGACAGACAGACAGACTGTGAGATTACACAGCATGGCAAACAAGGATTCCAGCTTCTGCCACGCTTACAAGAAATCTGTTTATTGTTATTTGCTGATGATATATGTTTGATATCAGCAACTCCTTCAGGGCTACAAAATCAATCAAATAATCTTGATAAAGCATCAGCTTCTCTTGGACTTAAAGTGAACTTAAAGGAAACAAATGTTACGGTTTTCAGAAAAGCGGGACGTTTATCAAAAGCAGAAAAATGGTTCTATCAGGGTAAGAGATTGAAGTTGTTAAAAGTTGTAAGTATTTGGGAATTACTTTAAACCACAAAGCTATCATACGACCTTGCACTTGAATAATATGCAGGTAGGGCTAAAGCCAAAATGGTAGAAGTCGTGAAAACGGTGTGGAGTTTGGGGAACAAGGAATAGAAGTCTATTTTCTAACTTTTTGATGCGCAAGTGAAACCTATGCTTTTGTGTGCAGCGAAGTCTGGGGACAGTCTCATCTACATGTAATTGAATTACCTCACTTGTTTGCATGGAAATAGTTTTTAAATGTACGCCCGATACCCCAAATACAGTGGTGGTATACGTGTGAGCTAAGAAGGTATCCTTGGTATATAGATGCAATAAAATCAATGCGCTACTGGTTCAAACTGCAAAAGCTGTCACTCGCTAGACTATCAAAACAAGCATATGAAATGGAAAAATCAAAATTATTTCATTGTACAAGAAATCGGAGTGTGCAAACAACTTGAGTATCTTCGAAAAAAAACAATGTTTAGATCTTTATGGCTTTTCTTTTTGTTTGGTTAAACGGTGGAGTAAATTACAAGAAACTGTTTTTACATGAACTTTAACAACGCATGATTGATTGTCATAGACAAAATTTGGATAATAAAATACTTAATAGTGACAGATATTCAACATATCGTTCCTTCAAATCTTTATGGCAGCCTGAGAAATATGTAACTGATATTACAACTTCTAAATTTTGCAAAGTGTTCGTAAGATTTCGACTTTGTATAGTGAGTGATTTGAATATCCATCAAAGATATATACACTTAAACTCCAAAAACTGTCTATTCTTCACCAAATCGAGGACGACATTTTTTTTCCCCATCCTTTGAAAATGTAAGAGATAAATATATTTTGCTAGAAAATGTTCATCAATCATCGTTGCTTCTTTCTTTTACTGCAAAATGAAAAGAGAATTGTGACTCGCTCTGTAGCTATGTTCATTTTCAAAGCACTGAACGACGAAGAGAAGAACTGCTATCAGTTAACACACAAATGCCAGAGTAATTTCAGGAAGAACACAAAATTTTTGTTATGCAAATATTTTCTTTCATAGTTTTCAGTATAGTCCTATGCCCCGAGCGCGTGTGTGTTCTACTTTTACTTTTACTTTTTTACCTCATTGCAGATAGGTCAGTCGCCTTTGCAAAATTAAACTATTTGAGTTGAGTTGAGTTGTGTGTGTGTGTGTGTG
>JADBJO010000165.1:225000-227500 GCA_016801955.1 Conus betulinus
CGAACTAGACTGTGAAACCTTCCTCTCCAATGAGTCAATGACCGAACTAGATTGTTAAGCCTTCCTCTCCCAGTGACTCAATGAACGAACTATTGTGAAACCTTCCTCTCCCAATGACTCAATGAACGAACTAGGTTGTGAAACCTTTCTCTCCCAATTACTCAATGAACGAACTAGGTTGTGAAACCTTCCTCTCCCAATGACTCAATGAACGAACTAGATTGTGAAACCTTCCTCTCCCAATGACTCAATGAACGAACTAGACTATCAAACCTTCCTCTCCCAATGACTCAATGACCGAACTAGACTGTGAAACCTTCCTCTCCCAATCTGTGAAACCTTCCTCTCCCAATGAACTGATGATCGAACTAGATTGTGAAACCTTCCTCTCCCAATGACTCAATGAACGGACTAGGTTGTGGAACCTTCCTCTCCCAATGACTTAATGAACGAACTAGACTGTGAAACCTTCCTCTCCCAATGACTCAATGAACAAACTAGACTGTGAAACCTTCCTCTCCCAATGACTCAATGAACAAACTAGACTGTGAAAAACTCCTCTCCCAATGAGTCAATGAACTAACTGGACTGTGAAACCTTCCTCTCCCAATGAGTCAATGACCGAACTAGACTGTGAAACCTTCCTCTCCCAACGACACAAAAATAAACGAACTGCTCTATGAAACCTTCCTCTCCCAATGACTCAGTGAACGAACTAGAGTGTGAATTATTTCTCTTCCAGTGGTCATCTGAAGAAACTATAGCCTGTGGAACTTGGGGAGGGGGGGGGTGCGCTGTCTGCATGGTAGCCAGTATGGAGGGACTGACTCTTTGCATCGCTCAGCGTGTTCCAGAGATGGTGACAAGACTGCACAGAGTTGGCTGAGGTGTGGTCGATAGCGCAGACTGGCATTTAATGAGTTCTACGAGATTTGGCCTCATACATACGCGGTCGATTTTACGCGGATGATTTTAGACAGGGAAAACAGCCCACCCCCCAAAATGACTGGGATAAATTCATGTAGGGCATCAGCGATACGAAGGTATTGAAACTGTATCATGTGATCTGAAATAGTTGCAGACACATACAGGAAGAGCAGGAGATAAAAAAGATGCTGTTTGTAGCCTATTTCATCAAAGCAATCTGTACCCAGCTGTAAATATTATGAACGGTGTTCGAGTAATACTGGTTCGTTTAAAGGGAAACAAAATTAAAACTGATATAATGTGAAAAAGAAATAAGCAAACATCTCTGGGAGTCTAAAAGATAGAGTTTTACCTAAATACAGAAAGAATGCTTCTTCTAGAACGTGTAAACAAGCTTCTGAATCGTATGGACGTCAGATCTGGCTTCGTTTCAAATTATCAGTCTTAGATTATGGAGAGTCTACTTGTTAGAAAGTTAAGGACTCTGAAGTGCCCAGGAAAAAAAAACGTAAGTGAATACACAGAAGAAGAGGAACGAAAACATATACAAACTCTCTGGTGAAACATTTCTGGACTACTTCAAGAGCTTAATGAAAGAGGGTGATGGAAGTAATGATAGCACAAATGAGACCTGCTGTATTATCACCAGGACTGAATACAGAGATTATTCAGATACACCGTTCTGAGACTGAACAAGACCCAGAGTATCTGATCGGTCAACTTGGCCGAAGAATAATAAAACATTTGGTGGAGAGTGTATTAAAAATGGATTAATGAAAAATCTGCTTTGGCTAACATATTGCCTGAAACTACCGTCTCTTTTCAGATTCGTTCTTATGTCTGGAAAAGTTCCGGATGACTTAACAAGGATAAATCCTTTATATCAGTAAAAAAGAAATGACAGCGATCCTAATAATCATCATAGTTGTTTTTAAAGACTTTTATTAGTCTCATTAATGTTGTGGGTAAGTAATTTTTTTGACGTTATGAAATATCGGACATGAGCAGTCTGAGTTTCAGATGAGGACTTTGTCACTTATTACGTGTTTCCCCTTCATTCAGTTATTGACAATTTATTCATGCAAAGTAAAAACATTGTTTGCTGTTTTTTGTTGACTATGAAAACGAATATCGACTTTGCAAATTGTCAACTTTTAAGACAGAAAACTTTCAGACACTTAGAATGATGTAAAAGTATTGTGTGTACGTATTCAAGGTATGTATTCCGAGGCTCAGTCTTGAGTTGAAGGAGATCTACTCTCTGATTATCTGTCTGTGTTTCTAAAGTGAGACAGAATATTTGACTCCCTTAACCTTGTTTAAATGATTTAGATATTTTGCTGTGCGAAAGGACGTTAGGGTCAAACATTTTGAATTCTGAAACTGAAAATGGGAATAGTGATCAAAATGACATGAATATACACTAGAGAACTTCTATTTCATCATGTGAAGGAGACACTCATTCTTGCTGGGTCACCACAAGAAAATCAACAACTGGTTCTACATTCGATAGATTTGATGATCACCAGACATAATACTTGAAAACAGTATCTAAGACAAGAGTCAAGATATT
>JADBJO010000165.1:235000-237500 GCA_016801955.1 Conus betulinus
GAGGAGTGAAGATGCGGGTTCTGAGGATGAGAGGGGGGAGAGATGAGGACAGAGGAAAAAGGGCGAGGGGGGAGAGGATGAGGAGAGAGGGAGATGAGAGAGTGCGGAGGAACAGAGAGAGAGAGGGAGGAGAGGACGAGAGCGGGGGAGGGACGGACTGGCGTGGAGCTTTATGGGTCTGGCATAGAGGGAAATGGAAGGGGGCCCGCGGGAGGGGAGAGTGAGGAGAGAGGAGGGACGAAGAGTGAGGAAGGGGGGATCTTCCGAGATGAGACCGCAACCAGATGGAGGGACCTGAGGAGCGTTGAGGGTGGAGGAAGAGATAAGGAAATTGGAGGGGAGGGCAACAAGTTTTATGGGTCGTGAATTTGAGAGCGAAGGGGAGAGACGAGTTGCAAGTTGGCGAGCCACGAACAGGTGAGGTGGGGCGGCGGCGAGGGAGCGTTTTCTGGTCAATAGTGTTGACCTAACTGGAAACCTTTATTCTAGGTTTGAGTGTTATTTTCATCATCTTCGAGAAGATAGGCAAAACCGACTTTAGGGCAGGTATTCAAATGGAAAGGTCCTGCATACATTTTGTTCGTTTATCAGCAGATTGTTTGTCTGTTTGGTTTTTTTTTTTTTTTTTTTTTTTCATTTTGAGGAGGGGAGGGAGATGAGGGAGGAGAGGGAGCGGAGAGAGAGGGGAGAAGGGAGGCAAGGGAATATTACTGATAGCCCAGCCGACCGCAAAGGGCCATATCAGGGCTGTCACTGCGTTTGAAGTCCACTCACAAAGTGAGGAGGGTAGAATTTATGTCAGTGGATAGCGAAGCGAAACCGCTTCGCCGCGCGCTAGCCAAGTGGCCGCACAAAAAACAGTGAGTTCAGGTCATCTGAAGTGTTGGCACTCAGGCCTTTACTGCTGAAGGCCACATGGAGAAGGTGGAGAAAGAAGGACAGAAAAAAAGAAAAACAGAAAAGAAAAAAAAAGGAAAAGAAAAGAAAGAAGAAAAGAGAAGACCAGAAGAATCAAGGAAGGAAGGAAGGAACGGAAGGAAAGATTGAAAGAAAGAAAGGGAAAAAGAAGAAGAAAGGAAGAGAAAGAAAAAAAAAGAAAGAAAGGAAAAAAAAGAAAGATAGAAAAAAAAGAAAAGGAAAAAGAAAGAAAAAAGAAAGAAAGGGAAAGAAAGAAAAAAGAAGAAAGAAAGAGGGAAAAAAAGAACAAGGAAGAGAAAGAAGAAAGAAAAGAAAAGAAAGGGAAAGAAGAAAGGAAAGAACGGAAAATGAAAAAAGAAAAAGAAAGAAAAAAAAAAAAAAAGAAAAGAAAAAAGAAAAAAGAAAGAAAGAAAGAAAAGAAAACAAAAGGAAAAAGAAAGAAAAAGAAACAAAGAAAAAAAAGAAGAAGACCAAAGAACACAAAAAGAAAAAGAAAAAAGAAGAAAAGAAAAAAAAAGGACAGAAGGAAAAAACGCGACAGTTGAAAAAAAAAAAAAAAAAAGAAAAAAGAATAGAAAAAAAAGAAAAACGGGAGAAAGAAACCAAAGAAAAAGAAAGAAGGGTAAAAGAAAGAGAAAAGCGAAAGAAAAAGAAAGAGAAGAAAAAGAAAACGAAGAAAACAAAGAAGAGAAAGAAAACAACAGAAGAAATACAAGTAAAAGAAAAAATACAAGAAAGAAAAAGAAAGAAAGAAGAAACGACAAACACATCCTGCGCCTGTCAGAACTACTCGCTTAACGGTTGTGAGTGGACTCTCCGCTTCGCCAGCAGTTCTCAGAGGGGTTGGAGGAGACGGGAGATGGGGACCTCTAGGTGGGTGTGGGGAGGGGGGGGTATAATGACGCCAAGAGAGAGAGAGAGAGAGAGAGAGAGAGAGAGAGACAGACAGACAGACAGACAGACAGCTGTACTGCGCTGTACTTACCTTCCCGTAACATTCCTCATGCTCCATGCCTTCATGTTTCACTCTGGGAAAACCCAGTATGTCGAGTGAGTCAGAAAGTGTCAATAAAAAAGAGAAAGGGATGGGCTCGCAAATCAGTCGGTACCAAAGCCCGAACAGAGAGAGAGAGAGAGAGAGGAGAGAGGGGGAGGAGAGGAGAGAGGAGAGAGGAGGAGAGAGAGGACAGAGAGAGAGAGAGAGGGGGGGAAGGAGGGAGGGAGAGAGGAGAGAGAGAGAGGAAAGAAAGAGTGAGTGAGAGAAAAAAGCAAAAGTGTCAGAGTTGTGTGTGTGTGTGTGTGTGTGTGTGTGTGTGTGTGTGTGGTGTTGTGTGTGTGTGTGAGAGAGAGAGAGAGAGAGAGAGAGAGAGAGAGAGAGAGAGGAGAGAGAGAGAGTATATCAAATGATTGATATCGGTGGGATATTGCGCTGTGTGTACAACTGGAAAAAAAAAAAAAAACAAAACAAAAACGAAACAGCAGCTGCCACTGACATTGACGCTGGCTGCTCCGTGTCAGATCCACATCCTCTTTGTTCTTTCTCTGGTCACTCAGCTCTCTTTCCTTCTCTTCGGCCTTCTCG
>JADBJO010000165.1:240000-247500 GCA_016801955.1 Conus betulinus
AGCATCTGTTAGCTGTCGGTTTTGAAGTCACTTCAATTGACAGCACCTGTTAGCTGTCGACTTTGAAGTCACTTCAACTGACAGCACCTGTTTACTGTAGATTTTGAAGTCACGTCAACTGACAGCACCTGTTAGCTGTAGATATTGAAGTCACGTCAACTGACAGCACCCGTTAACTGTAGATATTGAAGTCACGTCAACTGACAGCACCTGTTAGCTGTAGATTTTGAAGTCACGTCAACTGACTTCACCTGTTAGCTGTCGGTTTTGAAGTCACTTCAACTGACAGCACCTGCTAGCTGAAAAATTTGGAAGTCCTTTCTTCCAGACGTTGAGGACTGTTGGTTTTGTGTCCGTCACCAGACTTGACGCTGTAGTTACAGAGCAGTTCAGGTGTCAGGCAACCGCAGTAACCTGCTATGTGAAATTATGTAAAATTGCAATGCGGTTGCCTTGTTACATGAAAAGGCAATGCAGTTTGATGTTGTGTTAAAAGGCAATGCACTCGCCTAGTCATGTGAAAAGGCAATGCAGGTTGCCATGTTATGTTAAAAGGCAATGCAGTTGCCTATATTATGTAAAAAGGCAATGCGGTTGCCTATGTTATGTGAAAAGGCAATGCATTTGCCTACGTGCTGAGAAAAGGCAACTTTGCCTATGTGCTGAGAAAAGGCAATGCGGTTGCCGACGTTATGTGAAAAGGCATTTTTTGCCTACGTACGTGAAAAGGCAATCGGGTTGCCTATGTTACGCCTATTTTACCTGAAAAGGCAAACGCAGTTGCCTATGTTAGTATGAAAAGGCAACGCAGCTGCCTGTGTTATATGAAAAGGCAATGCAGCTGCCTGTGTTATATGAAAAGGCAATGCGGGTTGCCTATGTCATCTGTAAAGGCGATACAATTGCCTATGTTATATGAAAAGGCACTTTCAGTTGCCTATTTTATGTGAAAAGGCAAGCCAGTTGCCTATTTTATGTGAAAAGGCAAGGCAGTTGCCTATTTTATGTGAAAAGGCAATGCAGTTGCCTATTTTATGTGAAAAGACAATGTCGTTGCCCGTGTTATGTCAAAAGACATCGCGATTGCCAGTAGTCCACCGGCAGATTTTTAGAGCACAAGTGAAGTTTCCCAGGATTAAAAAGAGGAAGAGAAGAAAAGAAGTAATTTGCAGTGTTCATTGTGTTTGAAAGTGGATTGTAGGAATAAGTATTAAACTCTCGTTGTCCTTGTGAGGACCCCTGCAGCGCAAGTCCGCGCGGGGCATGAAGAGAATTGAATGAAAAGTGACACAGCGGGTATAGGCAGACACCTGCAATTGTCTAGTCTACAGCCAAATTTTTAAAAATGCATGAAAAAAAAAAAAAACCAATTTTCCTAAGTGACCTGACCTATAGGCAACGGTGCAGTGTCTCTTCTGGTGGGTTGCCTCACAGCGACTTGACCTCAATGGCTTCCTGTAGACTGTGAAGCCTGGTCTGTAACAATGTGAACCTGGGTGTACTTATGTATGCTGGAGCTGAAATGAGTGGCAAAGGACTAATGCTACTGATAGAACACGGGAGATGAAATTGAAAAAAAAATAAATAAAAAGCTTCTTCCTTCAAAATGATACATTTTTCAGGAAAACATGTAGATCTTTTGTTGAAAGGTACAACCAGAGTAGCGTAATACAACCCAATAACTGACTAGGTAAAGACCAAACCAACGAGCATTCCTCCCTCTCATAGACTTTTGCCTTTTGTTTGAAACATTTCGTTTTCAGTAGTCTACGTTGAGACTTTCTGTCTAAACAATCCGTTCTAAAAAAAAAAAAAAAAAAAAAAGTATTTGTAAAGATCGTTGTTCAGAGAGAGAGAGAGAGAGAGAGAATACGAATACGAATATTTTCATTGGGGGTAAAATGGATAAGCTAATAGCTTTTTTTACACCATGCTCGCAAGAACAACAGTAACAGACAATACACAGTAACAGACAATACCAAAATGAACATATGAACAGATGAGAGAGAGAGAGAGAGAGAGAATGTGTGTGTGTGTGTGTGTGTGTGTGTGTGTGTGTGTGTGTGTGTGTGTGTGTGTGTGTGTGTGTGTGTGTGTGTGTGTGTGTGTGTGTGTGTGTGTGTGTGTGTGTGTGTGTGTGTGCACTGCTATTCTGTAACATTGAATTCTCCTGGTAACACTCTCCAGAAGACATACCCATGAATTTTAGGACTTGCGAGCATACTTTTTTTTTTTTTTTTAGACGTTCTTCTCTTTGGGTGCGCTCACATCACTTCCTGTTAAAAGCCCCCTTCTTTCTACACAGTTCATGGGGGTTTTAGGCTTTGTGGAGGTCGCGGCCAGGAGAGCTTTGCTGTTGTTGCCTGTTGAAACTAGTGTCTGTTGTTGCATAACAGTCTCACAATGAAGACCTTCCAATCATGGACTCGCTCCCTGTGAAGACGCGTTTTCTTGGAATAGTGTTCCCGTTATCTTTGGGGTTTGTTTGTTTTTTGTTTGTTTTTTTTTTCTTTTAAAGGTCACCGGGCGATTGTTACAGATCCGGGATAGTCTTTTTTTTTTTTAATCCAAATAAAAAATAAATTGTAAATTAAAAAAAAAAAGGAAAGAAAATAACGTACATGTCCATGAATTAACGTACATTAATTAAAAAGTAGATAAATAAAATTACAGGTCTTCTCTCTCTCTCTCTCTCTCTCTCTCTCTCTCTCTCTCTCTCTCTCTCTCTCTCTCTCTCTCTCTCTCTCTCTCTCTCTCTCTCTCTCTCTCTCTCTCGTAAACAGGGTAACAAAGGTAAAAGTTAAACTCTATGAACTTGGGTTTGGGTATGTGTAGCTCAGTCAGGGTGTTGAGGACACGACAAGTTTTTTACGTATGGTTCGTGCAAGATCGATTGACTGCTGGTGGCGACTGTGGAATTCACATATTCAGGATAGTACCAGCTTTCATTTGTACAGGCAATTCAATTTGTTTCACTGTGTTCCAACCTATATATCAATGAAAGTGGACAGACATTTAAAGTCTATCATGACCAGATTTCGATTTGGGATATCTGATTTATCTCTGCATCACTATCGTTACAAACAGCATCATGAACAAAATCTTATTTGTCCATTATGTAAAGGTGCACGAGAAGATGAGGTTCATTTTGTAATTGTTGTCCCATTTTGAACAATCTTACAGACCAGCTAATCCCTACTAAGTATCTAAACCATCCCACATTATTTAGACTTGTCTTGCTTTTGTCATCCGAGTTTGAAGATATCGTCGTCAGTTTGCTGTTTACTTTATATACAACATTTAAAATTCGATCTGAATATTGTTCATAATTTTTTTTATCGGTTTTCCCATGTTTCTTGACCCATTTCTGTTTTTCGATGGTGAACATTTCCTGTGCCTGTATTCTATGTTGTTTATGCACCCTCTTCAAAGGGGGCTATGGCCTTGTTGAATAAATTATCTGTATCCCTATCCGTATCCCTCTCTCTCTCTCTCTCTCTCTCTCTCTCTCTCTCTCTCTCTCTCTCTCTCTCTCTCTCTCTTGTTGTTGGGCCGCACAAATTCTATGGCAGTACAAAATTCTTTTTTTCTTTTTCTTCTTTCTTCTTTTTCTTCTTCTTCTTCTTCTTCTTCTTTCTTCTTCTTCTTCTCTCTCTCTCTCTCTCTCTCTCTCTCTCTCTCTCTCTCTCTCTCTCTCTCTCTCTCTCTCTCTCTCTCTCTCTCTCTCTCTCTCTCCCGTCGTTCGGTAGGACAGTTTCTAAAGCAATGCAACATTCTCTCATATTCCATTTCATTTCGTCAAGGACAATTGGTTTTATAGAACGGCCATTCCAAGAATCTGGCTGTTTTGGTAAAATGTGCTGTTCACATGTCTATGAACTGGAATTACAAACTGGTCCGATAGGTTTTTTTCTTTTCTTTTCTTTCTTCTTTTTTTTTCTTCTTTTTTTTTTTTCAAGCATCTCATCTTCCGTTCATTGCAACCAGTGTATACACACAGCCACACCGGGATGAGTCGTGTCGCAATCCCATCATCGGCGATCCACAGAGAGCAAACAACATAAGGTCATCACTTCGATTATCATTGTTGACAGTCCATCGCCTTTCCTCGATCAGAGATCAACTGTAAGCCTCTAAGCACTCTACAATCCACACTCTCGTTTACACAACCAAGTAGAGCTGACGGAAGAGCTGCCTGCTGACGTTAATCATTCCTTTCCCGTGTCATTCAGTAAAGTATGAGTCATTCAATCATTTTCTCACCCCTCGAGTTTTCACCAAGGATGTCTGCTTTGTCTACGTGTTTACCCTCCACGCACGGTCAAACCGACCTTCTCTTCCCCTTGATGTTACGTGTGCTTTCACTCACGCAACCTCGGTTTATATTCGGACTCAGAGGACCCTAGGAGAAATGATGTCAGAACTTAATTGTCATGAAGTCCGAGGGGAAAATCCCCGTGTACCAAAACGACCGACTCGGAAGAGATTCAATGCCACGATCCGGGATCCTGAGTCTGGAATCGTGAGATGATACAGTAGAGATGGTCAATAGCAGATTAATCTTAAAAAAAAAAAGAAGAAGAAGAAGAAAGAAAGAAACAGAAACAAAAAAAAAAAAAAAACGAGAAAAAAAAGGAAAAGGCCTTCCCTCTAAGATGCCATGCTCCGGAATTTTTACAAAGAGGTTCTGTATTTTTGTTGCATACCAGTTTGTACAGCGTCTACTGAAAAACGTGGAAAAAAAAAAAGAGGAGAAAAAAAAAGAAGAAACGGGCAACAACAAAGGAAGACAATAGTTAAGTGGATGTGGCAAGAGCGGCCATACCACCTGTAGAACCGCTGGCATTCTCACCACACTGTAGGCATCAGCATGTCTCTCCCCAATCCGCCCAAACAGGCTATGTTGGGAGTGAAATATCAGAAATTGAAATAGTGTTAAGGAAAGCAATTCATTTTTTTTTTTTTTCAAGTGGTAAATCTCAGTATTGTCGCGACTTTCAAAGTTTGACAGTGAGTCATCACCAGGTTGTTAACACTATTTGCTTCATTTACCGATTTCTTCCTGGTGTGTGTGTGTGTGTGTGTGTGTGTGTGTGTGTGTGTGTGTGTGTGTGTGTGTGTGTGTGTGTGTGTGTGCGTGCGTGCGTGAGTGTGTGTGTCAGCGTGTCTGTGTGTGTGCGTGTGCGTGCGTATGTGTGTGCGTGCGCGCTTGCGTGCATGCGTGCGTGCGTGCGTGCATACGTGCGTGTGTGTGCGTACGTGTGTGTTTCTGGGGGGTGGGGGGGGGAGAGGAGAGTATGAGGAGGGGCAATTGGCGTAGGTGTGGGTTGTAGCATGTGAACGCACAGCAGTTGCTAATGCACTCCCGTCAACTTCCTTTGAGATGAACTGACACGAAATAGGATACTATTTGTCGGGTACATATGAGTCGACAAATCAAAACAAAGAAATCCCACGAATACATGCAAAAGAAAAAAAAAAAATGTTGTATGAGAAGAGAACTTTAAGGAAATACCTATTGAAAGCTAACCGTCTGCCTGATTGCCTCTGCTGTGTGTGTGTGTGTGTGTTGTGTGTGTGTGTGTGTGTGTGTGTGTGTGTGTGTGTGTGTGTGTGTGTGTGTGTGTGTGTGTGTATGTGTCTGTGTGTATCTCTCTCTCTCTCTCTCTCTCTCTCTCTCTCTCTCTCTCTCTCTCTCTCTCTCTCTCTCTCTTATACGTCTGTGTGTCTGTCTGCTGTGTGTGTATCCTCTCTCTCTCTCCTCTCTCTCTCTCTCTCTCTCTCTCTCTCTCTCTCTCTCTCTCTCTCTCTCTCTCCTCTCTCTCTCTCTCTCTCTCTCGCTCTCTCTCTATCATACTCTCATACAGTCACACGTATTGTTCTCCTTCTCTCTCTCTCTCTCAACACACACACACACACACACACACACACACACACACACACACACACACACACACACACACACACACACACACACACACGCTAGCGCACACGCATACATACACTCTGTCCGTCGAGACGACTAACACCATCTAGTCATCCTGGGATCGGGAGTGAGTGCGTAGATGGCTAGTCAGGCCGATCTGCGCCTGGAAAGATCTATCACAGTACGGACAGGGGATGGTGGCAGCAGCTGGAGATCTGTTGGCACTGATCTTCCTGATCATCCTGCGCTGCTCAGCTGCAGCAGTTCTGT
Organism: Conus betulinus; assembly: GCA_016801955.1. Taxonomy (NCBI): domain Eukaryota; kingdom Metazoa; phylum Mollusca; class Gastropoda; order Neogastropoda; family Conidae; genus Conus; species Conus betulinus. Next base: position 246,197 of record JADBJO010000165.1, read on the forward strand.
TACATTCACAGGTCTCACATATGTACCTCTCTCTCTCTCTCTCTCTCTCTCTCTCTCTCTCTCTCTCTCTCTCTCTCTCTCTCAGTGTATGTATTGTCTATGATTTTATCACCATTGAGTAGTGCACATGCGCATACCAGCTCCTCACCCTCCCTCCCTCTCTCTCTCTCTCTCTCTTTCTCTTTCATAAACTCACATATATTCTCTCCCTACCCCCCTCTCTCTCTCTCTCTCTCTCTCTCTCTCTCTCTCTCTCTCTCTCTCTCTCTCTCTCTCTGAGTCTAACTCTAGCACCGATATCCAATACAGTTGATGGCTAATTTGGACCAGACATAAATAGATAGATAGATAGATAGATAGATAGATAGATAGATAGATAGATAGATAGTGTGTATTTCATTTTATTAAAAGAATATAGGTAGATAGATAGATAGGATAGATAGATAGACTTGCGAGTGTGTATTTCATTTTGTTAAAAGTATACTATACAGCAAACATAGCAGAATGAAAGTGTCAATGCACCACACAACAGTACATGGATGAACCCAGACGCTTTGTATCAAACGCCAGAACATTAAGATCAACAAGTGAATGTCCATCTGCTAAACACACACACACACACACACACACACACACACACACACACACACACACACACACGTACACACACACACACACACACACACACACACACACACACACACACACACACACACACACACACACACACACACACACACACACACACACACACACACACACACACACACACACACACACACACACACACACACACATGCATGGTGAGCATGAGTCAATTTCAGAAGAAAAAATGACGTGGGAAAAAAAAAAACGAGGATGAACGCCCCACTGTCATAAAAAAAAGGAGGGGAGAAAAAGGAAAAAAAAGAAGTAAAAAACAAAAAAAATGTGGTAAAATTGGAGGATAGACGACAAAAAGGAAAGATAGAAAGTTAAAAAAAAATTGAAAAAATAAAGCAGGGTGAAAGAAAGCAGGAGGAAACCGTATGCTAGCGAGATGGACACTGTAATGAATATTCATATAGCACCTGTTCTCGGCTAGAGACCAAGCTCTAAGCGCTTTACAATCCACACTCGTTCACACAACGGGCTGCCTACCTGGGTAGTGCCGACTGAAGAGCTGCCGGCTGGCGCTTCATTCAGTCGTTTCCCGTGTCATCCAGTCAATATCGTTCAGTATTGTTCACTCAGTTTCCTTACTACCTTCGTTCTTTCCATTTCTCACGCGGGGTGCATGCTATGTGTAACGTGTCACCCATACC
>JADBJO010000165.1:252500-257500 GCA_016801955.1 Conus betulinus
GGACAAAATTACATATGGACCATTGTGAAAAAGGTGTGCGGAGGGTGAAGGTCATTGAGACAGAATTTCACAGCTTAGAAGATCACGACGCTCTTCTTGGCTGTGGGACAATCAATCTCCTTTGAAGTACTTGCGCAATCTTCACGGGCAATCGACGTAAATGCTGTTTGTATTCTTTCTTCACAGCTGGCCACAAACTCACTGGCATATACAGAAACCACATTCTTTCTTTCGTTTTAAAGATCACAATTAGCCAATCGTAGTGGCGTAGTGGTCAGCGTCGCGGATTTCCAGCTTGGAGGTCGTGGGTTCGAGTCCTATTAGAGCCATTATGTTATCCGTGTGATTTTTTTTCTGTCCCGTCCACCTCCTTACCTTGAGTGATCGAGTTTGCTATGGGTTTAACTGAGAAGACTGGGAGCACGCCGTCGAGTGTCATCCACATAATGGATATTTTTTTAGAGCGTTGTCAAATTTCTTGATCTATTTTGCAGACCTCTCTGTATCTCTTGGGCGTGGTGTATGCTAGGATATATCATGAAAGACCGCGTGGAGTACAGCCCTGTCTCGGGACAGATCAGAACACCATGATATATTCATCACCACCCTCCCCATCGATCAGCACTATCTTTTTAAGTCTCCAGTTACATAGCTCTTCATGCCCTGCTCTCATAAGGACCTCAGTTTCCAGTTCTCTTCACGTCTGTGCCATTAGGGACTTCGTATTGAGGCGGCCAGTATCGGCAATGTCATTTGAGACACTCACTCAGGCTGGCTCCGCGACTAAGCCGTTAAAGTCGTGAACAGTAAGTAATTTAAGTAGGTGGTGTCCTGCGTATGTCGGATAAGAACAGGCGCCACTCAACACTACCGAAGTAACAGTGAAATGTTAAAGTAACAGCGTAATGTTGTTGCAGTGTCTCCACTGAAAACTAGCGAAGTAACAGCGTAATGTTGTGTTGCAGTGTCTCCACTGAAAAAACTAGCGAAATAACAGCGTAACGTGTTGCAGTATCTCCACTAAAAACTAGCGTAGTAACAGCGTAATGTTGCAGTATCTCCACTAAAAACTAGTGGTGTAACAGCGTAATGTTGCAGTATCTCCACTAAAAACTAGCGAAATAACAGCATAATGTTGCAGTATCTCCACTAAAAAACTAGCGGAGTAACAACGTAATGTTGCAGCAGTGCCTCCACTGAAAACTTGCGAAGTAACAGCGTAATGTTGAAAGTAATAGCGTAATGTTGCAGTGTCTCCACTGAAAAGTAGCGAAGTAACAGCATAAACATTGTTGCAGTGTCTCCACTGAAAGCTACCGAAGTGACGGCGTAATGTTGCAGTGTCTCAATGAAAACTACCGTGGCAACAGCATAATGTTGAAGTAACAGCGTAATGTTGAAGTAATAGCGTAGTGTTGAAGTAACAGCGTAATGTTGCAGTGTCTCCACTGAAAACTACCGAAGTAACTGCGTAATGTTGTAGCAGTTTCTCCACTGAAAAGTACCGAAGTAACTGCGTAATGTTGTAGCAGTTTCTCCACTGAAGAGTAAGCGAAGTAACAGTGTAATGTTGTTGCAGTGTCTCCACTGAAAACTAGCGAAGTAACAGTGTAATGTTGTTGCAGTGTCTCCACTGAAAACTAGCGAAGTAACAGTGTAATGTTGTTGCAGTGTCTCCACTGAAAACTAGCGAAGTAAACAGCGTAATGTTGCAGTGACAGCGTAATGTTGCAGTAACAGCGTAATGTTGCAGTAACAGCGTAATGTTGCACTGATCAGTTGCCTCAGGATGACATATGACTGTTCCCTGTGGGTTGCCGGTGCCGGAGCGGTGTTGTGACAGGCCGGGTGTGGCTATGGAAGAGGAGACCGGAATGTGTGGCTTTTAGGGTTGATGCCACTGATGTGTCTCAGCAGATAAGATAGCTAAAAAAAAATGATAATAATAAAATAAAATAAAAGGTACTTTGTCCTTCCTTCGAGGTGTTCTTTTTTTCCAGAGCTTGTCTGTCAACCAGTAAATTCTGATAGCTCCGTCTACCTATGACAAGAAAGTTTTCAGATACTGACAAATCATACACCACGACATTGGCCGACATTCATACATAAAAAGAGATAGCGAGACTGAGCTGAAAAAAACGAAAACGAAGTTAACATAATCTAGTTTCTAATTCCTTTCATCTCTGTAAACTCCACGTCATCTTCAATGCAAATCAGAGAAAAGCCTCCTTTCAGGGCTTGAAAGCAAAGAGGAAGTCCTTTTTTCATTATGTTCACTCCTCAACATCACTCCCATCCGTCCCCTCCCCCCTATCCCCCCGCCCCTCCCTTCCATGCAACAACAACAACAACAACAACAACAAATAGTAGGATCCTCTGCCTAGAAAGAAAAAAAAGAAAAAACAGACTCTCTCTCTCTCTCTCTCTCTCTCTCTCTCTCTCTCTCTCTCTCTCTCTCTCTCTGAGAAAATACTCAGCAGAAACCGTAGTGTGCTTGTCCCTTCCCTGATCGATTTCCCGTTCCGGATCAGGTCTCTTCAGTCCAGGAAGAACGGAACCGCGGAACAGAAGGCCAGCAAGCGTGCTAGTCTTGAATGAAATGACCGTGGCTAAGAAATGGCCGTGGCTTTGTCCGGCTATCTCGCTCTGGTCGTGGAGTCTTCCTTCTCATGTGTCACGACAATCAAATCACAAGTCAGCCCTGGAGATTTGTGTTTGTTTGTTTGTTTGTTTCCGATTAGCAAGGCGGCATGAAACAAGTCTGTATATTACGAGGAAAACGGTAATCCAGATTCCAGATATATACATGTCTCTGTCTCTCTTTCTCTCTCTCTGTCTCTCTCTGTCTCTCTGTCTGTCTATATATCTCTCTCTCTCTCTCTCTCTCTCTCTCTCTGTCTTTCTGTCTCTCTCTCTCTCTCTCTGTCTTTCTGTCTCTCTCTCCTCTCTCCTCTCTCTCTCTCTCTCTCTCTCTCTCTCTCTCTCTCTCTCAATTGTGTGAGAGCTTCCTCTTCCCTGCTCATTACTTTGACATGAATGCAGCGATTTATTGCCGGCTTCACCGTTCGATTCATGGTGTTATGATGATCTGTCGGTATGAATGATATGTTGTTATATGATGTGTGCATGACCAGGACGGTTTGCATAACTAGGCCCCGGCCTTAAATCTTCCTTCTTGAGTATAATCTCTCTCTCTCTCTCTCTCTCTCTCTCTCTCTCTCTCTCTCTCTCTCTCTCTCTCTCTCTCTCTCTCTCTCTCTCTCTCATCGGTTTCTTGGGGGAAATGCTGTTTTTGTTATGTGCCATATACGCGTTGTGTGTACACGGAGGGCGTGGGGAGTGGTTGAAGGTATTGGTGGGGGAGACAAGCGTGGGGTTCTGACGGGTTCGCGGGAGGTGTGGGGGGGGGAGGGGGGGGGGAGTGAGTGAGTACCTGTGAAATGGGGCGAGTGAGAGGAAAAGGAGGAGGGTTGGCGTGTGTGTGTGTGTGTGTGTGTGTGTGCGTGCGTGCGTGCGTGCGTGCGTGTGCGCGTGTGTGTGTGTGTGTGTGTGTGTGTGTGTGTGTGTGTGTGTGTGTGTGTGTGTGTGTGTGTGTGTGTGTGTGTGTGTGTGTGTGTGAATATGATGTAATATCGAAGTGAAGAATGTTAGCGCAAATCAGTGCCATTTGTCTAAACTTTGCGTTTTGTTTTATTTGTTTATTTGTTGTTATGGGTTTCATAAACCCGTGGATATGCTCACCCTTGTTTTAACGATCAATGTATCTGCAAACAATAAAACTTCGACTTCGACTGGAAGGGAGCGACATAAGTTTAAAAATATGATTAAAAAAGGAGATTAAAAAAATCCACCAACAAACTTGTTTCAAGCTCTCTGCTCTCTTCAGGGTGTTCATTTTGGGCACGCTACCGGTGTTATATATATATTGTGTGTGTGTGTGTAAGCGTGAGTTCTGCATGTGTTTCACATGGCCTGTATCTTTTTACAATTTTGATTTTTTGTAAAATCTTCCAAAGCCATAACTTAAAAATCTACGTAGACATCAAAAGTAACCATCCACCTTCTATCCTAAAAACCATACCCAATGGCATAAACAAAAGACTATCTAACCTGTCATGCAACGAGAAAGTATTCAACAGTGCAGCAGTTGAATACCAAGAGGCACTGAAAAAAAAGTGTGGCTACAACTACAAACTACAATACAACCCAGATAATAACATGAACAGTAATAAGAAAAACAGGAAAAAAGGAAGATCATATGGTATAATCCCCCATATGATGGAAGAATAAAGACTAATGTAGGAAAAGAATTCTTTAAAATTCTTATAACATCATTTCCAAAAGAACATGTACTATCTAAAATATTCAATAAAAACACCATCAAGCTATCATATTCATGTATGCCCAACCTCAAAAAACATAATTGACTCATCTAACAAAACTAAGGCAGGCAACACAGCCAAAAAGGGTAACAAAAGGACATCTTGTAACTGCACTAAAAAAAGATCAATGCCCCCTGAATAATAAATGCCTTTACAATAATATTGTATACCAAGCCACAGTAACAACTGATAGTGACAAAGAAACATACATAGGGATTACTGCAAACCATTTTAAAACTAGATATGCAAACCATAAACAGTCCTTCAAAAATGAAAAATATAAAAAACCAAACAGAACTAAGTAAAACACATTTGGAAACTTAAAGATAAAAAAATAGACTACAATATATCATGGAAAATTATAAAAAAGAGCAGCACCATACAATAATATCTCTAAAAAATGCAACTATGTTCTACAGAAAAGTGGCTGATATTATGCAAACCTCATCTAGCAACTCTGAATTCAAAAAGTTGAGATCATAAACAATTGCAGGCACAAATGGAAATTCTTGTCAACACACCATTCCTTAACACACCCTCCCTGAACGCACACCCCCCAAAAAATCAAAAAAAAAGATACAGGCCACGTGAAACACATGCAGAACTCACGCTTACACA
>JADBJO010000165.1:267500-270000 GCA_016801955.1 Conus betulinus
ATGATGGTGTCACAAACCCTAGTCGAACAGCAAACTTGTCCTCTCCATGAGCAAACTCATGAAAACAAAGGAGAGTTCGTTTCCGATCTGCAACATGCTCTCTTCCAAGACGAAGACGAAGAGATTTTTCTTTGATGCATCCGATGTCTTGTTCTTCGAAATGACACAGTGCCACAATCACGGAGAGCGTACTACCCTCATGGTTATAGCCAAGGAAAACGCTGTCTCAAGCGAATGTCGGGCACAACCTAAAACGAGCAGAAGAAAGATGATGATGAAGAAGAAATATTCGCAGACGCAGTAGAGACACTTGACATAAAAGAAGAGACAAACACGAGCGTTTAACATGTGAAGACGTCAAAGAAAAAGAAGTTCCAATAAAATCTCAGGAATCGCCGTTTCTGGCAAAGGAAACATCCACGTCAGATGATCAGATCAGCGATTATCGCGGTCAATCATCTAGCCGTCCGAAGATGAATCCACCCTTTCCTTATTCTGCTGGTGCTTTAGACAGTCCAGAAACAAGTACTTCTCTCGTCGCTGCATCTGCAGCTGCAGCCGATTCCCTCTACACAATCTACCGGCCACGTGAATCGTGCTGCAGACACACTGACACACACTCTTGCTCTTCTCGAAGAGAGATCGTCCTCTCCGCTGTCCGACAGTACGTTCAACGCCATTTTGACCTGGACAAGCTGGTGCCTGTTTTGAAGTGTCAGCCCTGTACGGAGGACGTTGTGGACGTTTTCCATGCGCTGGAGAACTCGCCTGAAACTCAGGCAGGACTTTTGAATGTGGTCCAGGAGTTGGGGCATGTCATTGGGGCGCACAGTGGACGTTCTCCTCACTTGTCTGCCTGTCGTGTTAGCAGTGAGGCGTCAGCACAGGCATCTCTCCTACTCGGACAGACACAGACATGTGTGAGACGCCCAACACAATCGCCACTGAATAAGACAGACACAGACATCTGTGGGACGTCAAACGCCATCGTCACTGAATAAGACAGACACAGACTCGGTGAGACGTCAGTGCAGTCACTGCAGAATCCGACAGGAACAGACTTCTGTGAGACGTCCCTGCAGTCACCGCTGACACAGACAGATACAGACGTCGGTGCCAGAGCTGTGGAAGACCCCCGTTTCTGGTCAGCATCTCAGCCCTTGTGAAGACGGTAAGTTGTGGAGATTTACAGTTGTTAGTTTGTTGAACTACACTTCAGCCAACCCTCCGGAATCGTTGTTTCAGGGACTGTTTGTCTGGATATAGGTTGCTTCCATCGCTTAAGTGATCTTCAACATGTTTTCAACACGCATCCTATCCCGGGCAGTGTCAGCCACCCCCCACCCTCTCTTGGCTGGTCTCTCTCTCTCTCTCCTCCTCTCTCTCATGTTCTCTCCCTCTTCTCTCTCTCTCTCTCTCAACGCATCCTCTCTCTCGTCATCTGACCGTGTTTCTGTTTGTGTTCTTCTGTTCAATACGGTCTGTCTACCTGTCTCTCCATTCTGTCTCTCGTCCTGTCTGTCTGTCTGTCTGTCCTCTGTCTCTCTCTCTCTCTCTGTCTCTCTCTCCTTCTTTGTGTCTGTCTGTCTGTCTGTGTCCGTTCTGTCTGTCTGTCTCTGACTCTCTCTGACTCCTCTCTCTCCTGACTCCTCTCTTTCCCTCTGTGTCTGTCTGCTTTCTGTCTGTCTGTCTGTCTGTCCGTCCCCTCTCTCTCTCTCTCTCTCTGTCTCTCTCTCTGTCTCTCTCTCTCTCTCTCTCTCTCTCTCTCACCTCTGCTCTCTGATTGTGTTACCACTTCACTTCTCCACTCCTTTTTTTTTCAAGTCAGTGCTAACACTTAAAAGGTTTAGCGCTTTTTTTTTCCCAATGTTTACAACCACAAATGTATGACAGGGAACATGACACTGAATTCCTGCCAGACAGACAAGCTTATGAGCAAAGTAACAGACACACCCAGCAGTGGACACTAATCATTGCTTTCTTTTATGATTTGCGTCCAACCAGACGAGGATTCTGACCTACGGCGCCAGATGACCCAGTGTGTACGACGCTACCAGCAAGCTCAGGCAGCCCCGCTGTGCCGACATCAAAATGTTCCCTGCTCTGGACTGCCCCGGCTCTTTTTCAGATGGACCGGACGTCGACAAAGAGGACCACCAGTTCATCCGCAAAAGTAGATCTCGTTTTCTTCTGTTTGGCTGTTATCTGGTTTTGTTTGGGTGGGTGTGGGTGGGTGGGTGGGTGTTGGTGGTTTGTTTGTTTGTGTAAATCATCTTTCAACCATGGAGGGAATGCATTTGGCGGATATCGTAGAATGTGTTTTCTTTTTTTGTATATATGACGAACAAGATTTACACATGCCTCTCTCTCTCTCTCTCTCTCTCTCTCTCTCTCTCTCTCTCTCTCTCTCTCTCTCTCTCTTACCATTTTTTGTGTAATTTCACACTTAAGTAGTGAAACCTAATCCTGTTTAGTAACATCTTTTCATCGCATTTAATCA
>JADBJO010000165.1:275000-290000 GCA_016801955.1 Conus betulinus
CAGTCACGTGAGGTGCTGCGCGTGCTGGACGACCCCCACGTGCAGAGAGTCATCCCTTTGAAGGACGACGCCAAGATGTCATTGATGGATCTGGCGCTGCGACTCGGAGACGATGACACGTTCATGGAGCTCCTGGACAGGTCAGTGGAGGGCTGCGGGGGGGCTGGGGGGGGGGGGGGGGGGGGGGGGGGGGGGGTAAAAAAAACCTTGGAGACAGCAGCGAGCAGGCAGTGCTCCAATAAATTATGGGAACAGGACCTGATGCTGGTCTTCCAGGCGAATAGAACGAAACATAGTGACAACACAGAAAGAAAGCAGCAGTTTGTATAGTGTGCGAATTTGTTGCAAGAATTAGGACCATGCTCGTTTGAGGCGTCGCCTCGAAGAATGTGGTCAGAAGGTATACATACTCTTCACAAATAAAGATTTTTTGGGTAGTAAAACGGGTGGGGGGGAAGGTGCAGGATGGGGAGGGGGGGGGGATGAAGAGGAAATAACTGTATAGAAGCGACGCGTTTCGATGCAGGCCTTCTGTGGGCAACACGAACAAGCGTGACTTTGAACATATAGAAGCAACTGTAGCAGGCTAAGCTTTGGTTGTAAGCATACGAAGAGTGCGATCTTCTTAGATTTTTAGACTGAGTGTATGTCCAATAGTCGAATCTGAAATCGTCTAAATGCGAATTCTAACATTAAAAAAGTGAATGTTCACAAGACCTGAACTTTTTCCCTGAAAAAAGAACTGTGTGTGTGTGTGTGTGTGTGTGTGTGTGTGTGTGTGTGTGTGTGTGTGTGTGTGTGTGTGTGTGTGTGTGTGTGTGACAAAGTGTGCCATGTGTTTAATACATAAGTCGATGTGTATGATGTGCTACCCATAGCATCGGAGAATACATTTTCGTTCCTAGAGAACCCTTCTCCTGGGACAAATGTTTCTTTCCATCAAATATCAAGAATAGACTTTAAGATGCCATTAGTTGTCAGCTTCAAGATTTTGACTGGGGAAAAAAAGTGCTTTACAGGAATGGGCCCGCAATTTCGAGCTATTTGTGCGTCTCCGGTTTGTCCTTGTCCTTAAAATGAATAAAACAGAGGAAAGCTTCAGTTGGGCTGGAAAGAGTGAAAGCAGTTTAACTCGTAAGTGGAAAACGTCTTCTTCCTGTTATTGCAATTGGATGGAGAAGGTGGGTTAAGCTGAGGAGCTGGGTTGAGGAGAAGGAAGGCGAGGAAGGAGCAGAGACAATCTCATAGGTTGGACCAGACATCCAGTTGGACTGGAACAGTTCATGTCTGTCACAGATTTGGATTGGGCATCCAGGAAGATTCCAACTGTTTGATCTCTCTCATACATTTGGACTGGACGTCTAGAAAGATTCACTTTCATCTCCCTCATAGCCTTTGAATGGACATCCAGAAACATTCGGACGGTTGGATGGGACGTCCAGAAATATTTAGACGATTCGATTCCCTCTGAGATTTAGGCGGACGTACAGAAATGTTCAGACGATTTGATTTCTCTCTTAAATTTAGGCGCACGTTCAGACGATTTGATTTCCCTCTGAGATTTAGGCGGACGTACAGAAATATCAGACGATTTGATATCCCTCTTAGCTTTAGGCGAACGTACAGAAATGTTCAGACGAGGTGATTCCCCTCTGAGATTTAGGCGGACGTACACTATTGAACAGACGATTTGATTTCCCTCTTAAATTTAGGCGGACGTACATGTTCAGACGATTTAATCTCCCTCTTAGATTTAGGCGGACGTACAGAAATATTCAGACGATTTCTCTCTTAGATTTAGGTGGACGTGCAGAAATGTTCAGATGATTTGATTTCCCTCTTAGATTTAGGCGGACGTACAGAAATGTTCAGACGATTTCATTTCTATCACAGATTTGGACGGTTATAGATAGATATTCAGACGATTTCATTTCTGTCACCGATTTGGACGGACATTGAGAAACATTCAGGCGATGGCGATTTGATTGCTTTCACAGATTTGGACGGACATCGAGAAACATTCATTCGATTTGATTGCTTTCACAGATTTGGACGGACATCGAGAAACATTCAGCTGATTTGATTTCTATTACAGATTTGGACGGACATCCAGACAGATTGCGTTCAGTCGCACATATAGACTTGGATCGGACATCCACAAAGATTCAAACAGTTTGATGTTTCTTATAGTTTTGGACCGGACATTCATAAAGATTCATATAGTTTGATCTCCTTCGCAGGTTTGGACCGGACATCCACTAAGATTCATAAAATTCTATAATGGAGCTCCCTTACAGTTTATAACCAGACATGCAGACGAGAAGATGAAACAGACTGAAACGTCACTGGAAACATACAACAAACAAACAAGCACGCGCAACAAGTGTGAAGTGACGTTATTTTATTTACAATGGACACCACAAAACTTCTGGATATTTCGGCGAAAGCGCCTTTTTCAACAAACACTGGACAAGAGATTTTGTGGATTTTGTGATTGTGCTGTGCAAGGGAAGTATTGTTTATGATCTCTTTTCTTTGTTGTCCTGTGTTTGTGAAAAAGGCGCTTTCGCCGAAATATCCAGAAGTTTTGTGTGTCCTTTGTAAATAAAATAACGTCACTTCACACTTGTTGTGTTCTTGTTTGTTTGTTTTATGGACATGCATACAGATTCAGACGATTTGATCTTCGTTACAGATTCGGACCGGACATCCAAGGTGACTCAGACGGCCTGACCCCGCTGTTGCTGGTGGTGTCGGGAGGAAGGACGGATTTGGCCCGGACAGTACTGGCACGTGGCGCTCGCCGAGGTGCAGAGAACAACGAAGGACGCAATGCGCTGCAACTTGCTCTGCACTGGAAATGAGGCAGCTGGTACCTCCCTCTCTCTCTCTCTCTCTCTCTCTCTCTCTCTCTCTCTCTCTCTCTCTCTCCAGAAAATGAATATCCATGTATAGCACTTGAAGTTTTGATTGATTCGAAGGTGCTTTTTGTTGTTATTTTCACATGTCTTGCAACCATCGAGAGTTACCACTGTCATATTATTACCTAAACAGTGTCATCAAAGTGCTTACTATTTTACCTATCTTCTCTCTCTAAACGAAAATGTTCATCTCAGTAGTGTTGGGTGGCTGTGTCTAGTTCTTTTTTGCATAGATTTAAGATACATTCCGTATTCAATGAGTATGTGCGTCGCTTGAACAGTAGTATAAATAAACAAAACGAATCCTGTCGGCATATGATCCATTATGAAATGCCAAAAACATTTTAAGGAAATAAAGTGGAAAGAGAGAAGAAAGCAAAGGAGAAAAGAAACGAAAAAGAGAGAAAGAAAAGAAAACATTAGAAATAAAGGGACAAAGAGCAAGGAGAGAGAAAGAAAGAAAAAGTGCATTCGTGATCACAATGTCCACAAACACATCACGAACCTTTGGTCTTGTGTCTTCTCAACAGAGTCCGGCAAAATGGCCCTGATGCTGCTGGAAGAAGGTGAAGGTCAAACCGACCCAGACAACCCGCGCATCCCGGCAGCCCTGGAGCTGGCGATTATCCATAAGTGCTACCCCCTATTGGACTATCTTGTGGAGCGAGGCCACGTCGCTGTACCTGAAGTGTTTGGCCGTAGGAAAGCAGGGCAAATGTCTGTGGAACCAACATGGTGTCCTGCTGTGTGTTGGTGCTGTGTACGCGGTAACCGTTTCACTGTAGCCAAGTACCTGATAGAGAAGGGTCTGGACTGCTTGACGTCCGTAGCTCAGCATCCCAACACTGTCAACAGCGATTCCAGAACTCCGCTGCAGGCTGCAGCGGGTGTGGAAGCATGATGAGGCCCTCGGTTTGCTGGACGTGTTGATAGGGAAGGGAGCTGACGTCAACGACAAGTCTCTGAAGGGATTCACGCCTCTCGTCATCGCGCGATGAAGGCTTCCAATCTCAAAGCCCTCGGCAAGCTCATCGCGCAGGGGCGATTCTGGACTCCCCCCAGATGGCTGGTTGTACGGGAAATGGAAGTGACGGAGCTGCCTGAACGAATCCGGATCGGCGTCCGCGCAAAGTGGTTCTGGATCTCTTCTTCAGCGGCAGAAAATGGCTCTGGGTCGTCACTGTCACCGTTACAACAAAGCCTCAGAAGTGAGGAGACAAAGAACTCGTCCTTGTTGTGGCACGCTCTGCAGACCCGACACTTCCAGGTGGCCGAGATGGCGGTGAGGGGAGGGTACCGTGTTCACCGCGAAGCCTGGTACGTCAAAGGGGAATTCCCCGGCACCACGCCCCAGGAGGTGACGGGCAACCTGGAAAGGCTGTCCAGACAGCCCCTAACCCTCCTCAGTCTCTGCCGGAGAAGGCTGCGGGAGATCCTGGGCAGCCGGCTGTCTCTGTTTCCTCCGTGATGCCCGCCTCCCTCAGGCCGTCGCTGACTTCATCACCATGAAGGATCTTGTGGACATGTATCTGAAGTAAGTAGAGGGACTGACAAGGACGATCCTTTGGAGATATGTCTGAAATGAGTGGTGTGGTCACTACGTAAGATCTAGTGGACATATATCTGAAATGAGTGGTGTGGTAACTACGTAAGATCTAGTGGACATATATCTGAAATGAGTGGTGTGGTCACTACGTAAGATCTAGTGGACATATATCTGAAATGAGTAGTGTGGTCACTACGTAAGATCTAGTGGACATATATCTGAAATGAGTGGTGTGGTCTTGTGCACATAATCTCTGAAGTGAGTGGAGGGATCATTGCCTAAGATCTTGCAGACTTATATCCGAAGTAAGTGGAATAATCATCATGAAAGATCTCACGAACATGCAGTGAGAGGAGAGATATTGTGTGGAAGTCTTCCGGATATGTGTCTGAATGAGGTGGGTGATCATTTCGTAATATTTGTGGACATGCATCTTCTAAAGTGAGTGAAGTCTAAATGAAGGGAGTGGTCGTCATCAATCATTTGCGGGCAGGCATTTGAAGTGATTGAAATGACTGTCGTAAGAGAATTGCCGACATGTACATACAACTTAGTGAAGTGATCGTCATGAATAACATACTGGTGGACCGGACATGCACTGAACCGAGGAAAGTGATCGTTCAACAGGTTTGTGAACGTGTATTTGACCTGTGGAAAGTTACCGTCATGACAGAGTTGTGAACGTGTATTTGACCTGTGGAAAGTGAGTTGTGAACGTGTATTTGACCTGTGGAAAGTCACCGTCATGACAGAGTTGTGAACGTGTATTTAACTGATCCAAGTTAAATAATCGTCATGACACAGTTGTGGACATGTATTTGACCTGAGGAAAACCCAGACAGAGTGTGATCATCACGAGAGGTATGTGAACATGTTTGAACTGAGTGATCATCACGAGAGGTATGATCGTAAAATGAAATGATCGCAATGAAACTGGTGAGCCTAAATTGAGTGAAAATGAAGCGATTATCCAGAAAGATTTGTGGGCATGTACGTGAACTGGGTACAGAGATCGCCTTGATAGATGTATGCTCAAGTGCTTTTCCTGTACACATTGATCACCCATGAACAGTTTTGCGGGAACGTTCTTCGGCTAACTAGTTTGTCCTCCAGACAGACAGACAGACAGACAGACAGACAGACAGACAGACAGACACCGCCAGGAAAAAGAGAAAGAGAACTGAAACGTAAAGATGTATCAGTCAGACTTTTAATGTCAAATTTTTACATCAGCTATGTGTTAAACGATTAACTGGAAAATTCGACAGACAAAACACATGCAGACACCCAGAAGATACAGAGAGAAAGAGAAAAATGGGGAAGGGGGATGGGAAGGGTATGAGAAAAAAAAAAAAAAGGGGAGAAAGAGAGGTATTTTCACCTCTGCAGGTGCGAAACTGGGATTTTCAGTCCCGTAAGGGGGAGGGGAGGGAGGAGGATTTTCAGAAGTGTAAGGGGGGGGGGGGGGGGGGATTTCAGTCCCGCATGAGAGTTTTTTTTTTTAAAACCCTGCGGGAAAGGAAGAGGGGAATTTTCAGCTCTCCAGAGAAGAGGAGGGGGAAAATTCCAGTCCTAAAGGGGAGACCAAAAAGTGGTACTTTCAGTCTTGCAGTGCAGGGGAAATTTGCAGTCCTGTATTGTTGGTGGGATTTTTAGCCCACCAGAGGAAGGAAGGGGAGATTTTGAACCCTGCATGGGAGGAGAGAGGGGGGAGGGGGAGGAATTTGCAGTCCTGTATTGTTGGTGGACTTTAAGCCCACCAGGGGAAGGAAGGGGAGATTTTGAACCCTGCATGGGAGGAGAGGAGAAAGGTGGGGGGGGGGGGGGGAGGATTTGCAGCCCTGTATTGTTGGTGGATTTTTAACCCACCAGGGGAAGGAAGGGGAGATTTTCAACCCTGCATGGGAGGAGAGAGAGAGAGAGAGAGAGAGAGAGAGAGAGAGAGAGAGAGAGAGAGAGAGAGAGAGAGAGAGAGAGAGAGAGAGGAGTTTGCGGCCTTGTTCACAAGAAAAAGGGACAGGGAAACATTCAGTCTTTTATGACAGGAAAGGAAAGACGGGGAAATCTTCATCCCTGCAGGGCAACGAAGGGGGCGGGGTGGATTTTCAGCCCGTAAAGCAAGAAAAAGGAAGGGGAGATTTTCCTGCAGGGTTAGGGAGATGGAATTTCAGTTTCGCAGGGGAGAAAAGAGGGGTTGGGGGGGGGGGGGGGTCAGCTCTGCGGGGAAGGAGCTGGGGTTTTTCAGCCGTGCAGAGGACTGGGCTGGAATTTTTTTTCAGCAGGGGAAGGGGCTGGGGATTTTTTTTCAGGGGAAGGGCTGGGGATTTTTTTTCAGCCGTGCAGAGGAATGGGCTGGGAATTTTTTTTCAGCCGTGCAGGGGAAGGGGCTGGGGATTTTTTCAGCCGTGCGGGGAAGGGGCTGGGGATTTTTCAGCCGTGCCGTGCAGGGGAAGGGGCTGGGATTTTTTTTCAGCCGTGCAGGGGAAGGGGCTGGGGATTTTTCAGCCGCGCAGAAGGAGCTGGGGATTTTTCAGCCGTGCAGGGGAGGGGCTGGGGATTTTTTTCAGCCGTGCAGGGGAAGAGGCTAGGGCTCGGCCGGGGAAGGGGCTGGGGGATTTTTTCAGCCGTGCAGGGGACGGCAGGCCGGGATGAAGGAGGGGTCCTGGCACAGGGCGAAGGACGGGTTGAAGGCCAACCCCTTGGGGCAGGTGCCCTTGGTGCCCGTGCCGCCCTGGCACAGGAAGTACTGGTTGCAGTCGGCCGGGTGGCGGTAGGCACCGTTGGTCTGACCGGCGGCCGAGCAGAACGTGCTGGCTGACACGGGCGACTTGACCTGCCGGGGAAACACACACAATGGCGAACGTGTTATACATGTATACGAGCTGTCTAGCAGTTTTACAGTGACTGAAGGGGACTGTTGACATTCACTGGTTTCGGGTCTCTAAGGGTAGACTTTCTTGGTACATGTGTTCGAAGAGATGCTGCATATGATGCCTTCTTTTCGTACAGGGCTGTATTCAAGAATGTTCTTATCTGGTTTGAATGAAAAGACTTCTCTAGCTGAAGACACTCACAGGGGGAGAGACAGACAAGAGAGAGACAGAGAGAGAGAGAGAGAAACAGACTGAGACAGACAGACAGACAGACAGACAGACAGACAGACAGACAGACAAAGGCAGACAGACGGACAGACAGGCAGGCGGACAGGCAGACAGACACAGACAGGCGGGCAGGCAGGTAGGCAAGCTGGCAGCACAGACAGACAGAGAGACAGAGGAACAGAGGAACAAACAGAGAGACAGATGACAGACAGACAAACAGACACACAGAGAGATAGACATCGAGAGGGGGCGGCAGGGGAAACGGGAGAGGGTATACATAAAACAAGCAGCGAGAGAAAACGTGCAGGCGGACAACTTATCCGTCATGATAGCACGACGATTAGCAAAATTTGATTATATTAGTAAGAAGAAGAGAATGGAGGTGGCTAGGGTGGGAGGCTGAAAGAGAGAAAACGGAGGGGGAGACATGGCAAGACGGCGCAGAAGCCTTTAACCTCGACACTGAAGCATAACAGGAGTCATTGAAATCCGTCTACGGAAAAATAACCGTTAGGTACCACTGTATAGAGTCGAACTTACGCCTCCCAAGGTAGACGTGTGTGTGTGTGTGTGTGTGTGTGTGTGTGTGTGTGTGTGTGTGTGTGTGTGTGTGTGTGCGTGTGTGTGTGTGTGTGTGTGTGTGTGTGTGTGTGTGTGTGTGTGTGTGTGTGTGTGTGTGTGTGTGTGTGTGTGTGTGTGTGTGTGTGTGTGTGTGTGTGTGTGTGTGTGTGTGTGTATGTATACATGACAGAAAGGGAGAGAGAGGAGGGGGTAGGGACAGAGACAGAAAGAGAGAGTGCACACACACACACACACACACACACACACACACACACACACACACACACACACACACACACACACACATATATATATATATATTGGGAGGTTCGATTTAAAATCAAACTCTCTCGGGTTTTGACCACCGCGCCTTGCAGCTAACAGAGAAGAAACTCAACAGGACATAAGGGAAGGAATAGAATCGTCTGTTCTTCACGTCTTCTTTGTTTTTTTTTTATCATGTTATTTATTTTTTTGACATCTGTTGAAAATTCTATTGGGCTCACAATGCACGGACTCAAACATCTTAGTATTGTCAGTCCTAAGGAATTGTGATCTATCAAAATACCAGTCATATTTGGTATTTGCCGTATTTGCCTGGTTATTACGTGGCTAGATTGCAATGGAAATCTCTATATTGATATTTTCAGACTTCAAGTATAGGTGTAAGCGAGAGTTGTTGAGTGCAGAGTGTGGTGTGTGTGTGTTCTAGAGTCGTTTTCTTCTTATGTCGCCTGTGATGGAGAGACTTCAAAAGAAACCAGGGAACTGAAGAAATCGGAATTCTTGACATTCTGTCTATGCTAAACCTGTCGGCTTTCGTTGCACAGGTTTGCCTCAGGTTTGCCTGAGTAAAGTGAAGTATTTTTGGTTGGAGTGGGATTTCATGGTGTTTGATCAGATGTGTTTGTTTGATATATTTGTTCGTAAAGCCTTGTGGGATTTTGTATTATTTCAATATGTTTCGTACCAGGTATATTCATCTGTACATCATCATCATGCATGTGTATATGAATAATGAACCTTCTTGTGTATTTGTTGACAGAAATAAAATCTTTGAATTCTCGAATTTGAGTTTGTTGGATTTTTCTCATTTTGTGTGATTTTGTAGTGCAGGTGTTAAAGCTCTGTGTCCTTCAACTAATACTTTATTTCTTTCCTTTTTATGAACCTATATTCTGCCTCTCAAAATTCATTTCGTTCATTCTGTACATTCAAAAGCTCAAGTCCTAGCCTTCAGTTGTATGAAGTTTTGACTACAACATTTCGAAATACAAGTTCCTCAAACGTTTGTTTCAGCAGGTATACTTTTGAATCAACGAAGCTTTGCTGTAATATTAACGTGTGTTCTGAATCTTAAGCCCTTTGGTTTTTTGATCCGGCGATTTCAGTTTAAAGCCTTCGTAATACCCTTGATTCGGTGTTTTTAGTCTTACACTCTGCGACAGTTTTGGTTCCGAAATTCAAAACTGTATCTTAACAACAAGCGTTGTCAGCTAGAGCGTTCAAACTCCTGCTTGTTGTGGATATTCGAAGCAGAAAAGAAACAGTGGCAATGCGAGACGCAATCCAGGCGTGTCAATGGAGATGGGTGGGGTACATTTGTCACGTGCTGCACAGAACAGCTCTATGCTAGACGCCTTAGGGGGAGAGAAACCAAGCGATCCAAAGCCACATGGCGCAGAACAGCTGAAAGAGAGCTGGAAGGCCGAGGATTGATTCCAGGGATGACCCTCAGAGCAGCAGCGGACAGACAGAGAGAAGTAGAAGATCCCTTGCCATCGCCTCTAATGTCAGACCGCATCGAGAGGACAGGACTGAAACGAACTGAAAATCCTGCTGTCACAGGAGACTTTTGTGTTTCAGAGTCGTATACGTTTCACATTCAAAATATGAATTAGACTCCCTCCCTTCCACCCCTTCCCTCCGCCCACACCCCTCCCCGTCGTCTTTGATGAAGTGGGTTCCCTTTGGTGTTAAGTCAAAGAAGAGCCTTGGAATCAGCTTGGGAGTTCCATTTGGCGGAAGATGCCCTTGCATTCTGTAAGCCTCTTGTCTACATGTGTGCTGGGTGAATAGGTGCCGCAAGCAGCACAGGCTCGGAGTTATGTACCTTTAAGTGATAATGACAGCAAGTATAAGATATATATGTGTTGATTACTGAGGGTTGTTTGTTTGTTGTTTGTTGTTTTTCTTTTCTTCTTTCTTTTTTTCTTTGTTTTTTTGCTTTTTTTTCGTTTTGAGTACTCAGAAGCTTAGGCTGTCTAAGAATCTGGTTCAGCATTTCCATACTCATGTTGTCTATTTGCTTTGACCATCCTGATACATTGAAGTTGTTCAGCATTTTAGTCAGGTATTTCATGCTTCAATTTTTTTTCTGTCTTTGGGTTTAGTAACCGGTGCTTAACCCCTTTTTCCCAGTCCAGTCCTTTGACTAAGTGTCCTGAGTTCAAACCTTGCTGTTATCAGTCGGCTCAGTTTTGACCTGAGCCCAGTAACCTGTTACTCTTTCCTTTCCTTCCCAGCAACCTGAACTCTTTCCTTTCCTTCCCCATTTCAAGCTGATTTTCGCATCGTTTGACACAAACAGGTGCCCTCTCACAAGCCTCACTCACCAGTCTGCCCCCCGGGCACGTGAGTCTGCACGGGCGTCAGAGGGGGCTGCAGGGAGGGCAGGGTGTGGTGGATCTGGGGGGACGGGGTCTGGGCCACCACAGGGGGTCGGGTCGGCCTGGCGGTGCTGATGACGTGGATTGGGGGCTGGGTGACGACGGGGGTGGAGGTGTTGAGGCCGTTGCAGCGGACGTTCTGGGGCCAGTCGCAGTGCTTGCTGACCGGGTTGAAGTGCAGGCCCATGGCGCAGTGCACACGATAGCTCACCTGGTCCAGAAGAAGGAAGTGGAAGAAGGAAGTGAGAAGAAGAAGAAGAAAGAAGAAGAAAGAAGAAGGAAGAAGAAGAAGAAGAAGAAGAAGAAGAAGAAGAAGAAGAAGAAGAAGAAGAAGAAGAATGATGATGATAATGAAAAAGAAATCATCATCATCATCATCATCATCATCATCATCATCATCGTCAACATCATCATCATCATCATTATCATCATCAGTATATTACTATTACTGCTGTTTGTTGATGTTGTTGTTGTTGTTGTTTGTTGTTGTTGTTGTTACAATTATTGTTGTCATTACTATTATTATTATTATCATTATCATTTCTACTGTTCTAATTATCATTATATTGCTACTACGACTACTATTGTTATCAGTGTTATTATTATCATTGTCATAACTATTATTATCATCATTATCATTACTAATATTATCATTATTATTATTGTTGTTGTTCTCTTGGTGTTTTTTTTTTGTTCGTGTCGTTGTTTTTTTTCATCATCATCATCATCATCATCATCATCATCATCATCATCATCAATAGAAGTAGAAGTAGCAGTAGTAGCAGCAGCAGCAGTAGTAGTAGTAGTAGTGTAATAATTATCATATATGTTATTATTGTTACTGTCATGATGATGATGATGATGATGATGATGATGATGATGATGATGATGATGATCACTGGCAATATGTAACGCCTTACCTGCAGATCTAACCGATTACAAACACACATTTCACACAAAGACACACACTCACATTTCCTGTTTATACTCATACAACCGGACACAGGAACACAAACAACAAAACTCAGGGCCAGGAAGATCTGGTCCACAAGATAACTTTGAAGACAGGATTTGAAAGATGCAGCAGAAGTGGAATGCCTAGCATTAAATGGAAGGAGTTCCAGGGCTGGGGGCCATTGCCAGAGAAGGAACAAAAGCCATGACATTTTACATTTGAAGCATTTTTTTTCAGACGAAACTGTCAATCAGAAGACAAGAGAGAGAGACAGCGAGAGGGTGTGTGCATGGTAATTAGATTAGAAAGATAAGCACGGACAGTGCCGTCGACAGTATTTCAGCAACGTGAGACGACTGCAGGCGGAAATCTAAACATTTCTTAAACAAATGTTAGCGAAACGTGGACAAACGAGTCACAAGACAAAACACGTTGAACGCCTGCCGACCTTGCGCTGAAGAGTGAAGAGATGGAAGCTGCGTACCAAATTCGTTCATTTTTGTTGTATTATTTGTTTGTGTCTTGCCTGACGAAGACCTACGAGGTCGAAACGCGTCGTGTTTTGTCTTGTGACTCGTTTGTCCACGTTTCTCTTGGCGGTTCGCTAACATTCATTTAAGATTTGTTTAGTTTTTTTCAGCAGCAGACACCGTTATCCTATGTTTAAGTCTTGCAGAAGCAGAGAGTCCAGTAGAGTTTCATCAATACAAGTGTACGAGGTTAATGACGTTGAGCCGAGTAGATAGGGCGACCAGGAGGGTTGGGGACTTCATGCAATGGATGAAGACTACAGTCCGGAAAATCAACGTGTAGACAGTCACGGTTAATGACAGCCGAGTAGATAGGGGGACCAGGAGGGTTGGGGACTTCATGCAATGGATGAAGACAACAGTCCGGAAAATCAACGTGTAGACAGTCACCGGGAAGAGTCTGTCGCCGACTAACTCCGTGGGTGTTCGTCATAGCTGTTTTTATTCATCATGTACAAGGCACTATCAGCTTTCTTTCTTTCTACCTTACTGAGGACAAAAATTGCCAAACTGTGGGCCCAGCTTGAATGAGTCTTCCCATGTGCATATGCGTATAATGAGAAGGGGGGAGCGGGATGGAAATTATCGCACTTGTTGGAAACAGTGTGGGGTAAAAAAAAAAAAAACGCTTAAGTGTATATGCCTGTGTGCGTGTAAGTAATTTACGTGATCTGTCATTTATCTACCAACGATTAGGTTACCCGAGTTATGTTTTGTACTTAACTATCAAAGCTGCCTGAATTACTTTACAGTGCTGATATATTTACGATTTATCTTTGCGTCCTAACAAAGAACGAATGTGGACGGGATCTAAAAAGAAAAAAGTTTTGATGCCGGTACTTCACACACAAAAGAAAATCCGAAATGGTTTTAAGCTGGTTCATATTGGTAACACACTGCACTACACGTTTAAGAATGTGAATCAGTAAAGAAATGTTAAAACATTAGTTGAAAATCAACTGTGTCTTATCAAAAGAAAAAAAGAAAAAAGAGACAGAAGAAGAGAAAGAAAGAAAGAAAGAAAGAAGAAACAAAAAAGAAACAGGCATTTGTTGTCAGCCAAAGGAGTATAACAGAATCATTGAAACAATTTGCTTACGAATACACGAGAACAGCAAGTTTTCCTGTCGAGGGCAAACAATCCAAGGGACGCAACTCCAAACCAATGCTGTTTCCCCGCCTTAGATCACGATTACTTTCTTGGAGGATTCCAGAAACTTGAACAACAAAACCTTAAAAGCACGAAACTAGCACATTTAATGACAAGGTAATATACTGGTACTCGTGAACAGTCAACAAGCTGGTCAACAGAATGGCTGAAGTTTTTACCTGATTTGCACAGATGAAATACTCGTCACAGGCGAAGGGGCTGGGGTAGAAATCACTCTGTCTGTTCATGCACTGGAACCCCCGCTGGTTGTAGGGCTGTACAGGGCTGTTGATTCCTGCCACCCATCAAAGAATAGGGTGCAGGAGAGCGCGCGCGGGCGGGGGGGGGGGGGGGGCTACAGATTCCAGCCACAAATCAGTCAAATCAGCAAGTCACCAATTTCAGACATTGAAAATCGATCATAGAAGAAGGTTTGTAATAAACCGAAAATTTGCTTATCATAACGGCGTTACCGCGTTTTACTTGTTTGAGTCTTATACATATTTCAGACATTCATAAGAAAGTTACGAACTAGTACTCTGTCATGGGTTTTTACCATATACAGAAATCGATCATAGCAGTTTCAAGCCATGAGCGATGATTGTCACTTAACAATACGGAATCTGAAAACGTGATGGAACAGTATAGAGGGGTCCCTGGTCAAGTGGTCAGAGCTTTTACCGGCGGAGCTGGGCGGTCACTGAGTTCGAATCACTCGTGGTGTCGGATTTTTTTTTTTCGGCTTGGAAGCTCTCTCTGTCGTCTTAGCAGTAAATGGGGACCTGATTCAGTTCAAGGAAGGCTAAAGGCGGCGTCAGGGGAGGGATGGTCTCCACTTTCCGTCATACAGTGCCCAGAAAAAACGAATCTCTGGCAGTTCACTGACCCCACAGGCTATGGGAACTTGAACCTTTTTAACCATTCTATGGCATAGTGACATTAATCAAAAGCCCCATGTAGGCAAGAACTCTGATTTCTCTTCATGTCGCTGCAGGAGACACTTCAAACCAAATCCAAACGATAAGACCTGACAGTATCACAGCATATTACAAACACTTGATTGAAATTAGATCGAGAACGATTTTTTTTTTTCATTTGACCTTTTTGTCCCATATTTGGGGCCGTCTTGGCGTAGGGGCAAATGACCTGTTGTAAACATTTGTCCCCATATTAAGGCGTCCACCCAACATAAGAACTTACATCGTAATCGAACACCAGATTCAAGCAGTAATAGCGGCATAGTAGTTACAGTTGTTGCAGCAGTAAAAGTAGTAGTGTCAGTAATACCAGCGGCAGTAGTTGTAACAGTAATAGTTTCAGCTACACTAGAAGTGATGTAATAATAGCCGTCATATCCGGTGCAGCAGCAGCCGTAGTAGTAGTTGTAACAGCAGCAGTAAGTAACAGCAACAGCAGCAGTAATGGTAGCAACAATAGTAGTTGTGCAAGTGGTAGCAGCACCAATCGTAGGAGTAGTAGCATCAGAAGCAGCAGTAATAGTACTAGTAGTAATGCATCAGTAGTGGGATGTATTGTTGCTGTAACAGTAGTAAAAGCAGTTTGCAGC
>JADBJO010000165.1:295000-300000 GCA_016801955.1 Conus betulinus
CCATCACAAAAACAAAACAGCATTACGGTGACGGGCTGGGGCAGTTTGCTAAAGCCCGGGTTGTTGAGCTCGGCGTTGATGGCGTGCAGGAGAGGGTAGGGCCCCTGCCCACACACCCTGCCCGTGAAGTCGTCCAGGTCCAGGGCCCACACCATCACTCCCCCGAACCCCTGCTGCTTGCTGTAGCACGCCTGGACACAGTCAACCAGTCAACATCACTGCTGAACTGCAGGAGCTTCAGGTCACCAAATCTGTCCCATGATCAAGGGATGGAACTCTCGTCTATTGTATGAGATCCTATGAGCAGATTCTCTTTTCGCTCCGTTCCGGTTTTCGCCATCTCCATTGTTCTCGTTGTTTTGTTTTTTTTTAAATAGGGGAGGCAAGGGGTGTAGTTGAAAGGTATGGTTAGATAGGGAGGGACATGCGCAGTGGGGAGAGTGGGTCCCCTTTTTTCCGTAAATGGCGACAGTGAAAGCCAAACGGAAAAAGGGCAAAAGGGAACCTTCTCCTGTTGAACCTATTCTGAACGATGGTCACCATTGTTCTCCTATTCGAGAACCGGAGAAGGGCGATATGATCATGCACCAATCGCAAGGTAGTTCACAGCATTCGGCAAATCACTTAGCCCGACACATATATCAATATCAACACTGCACGAGGGACAAACAAAGACAGTAGACAATGCTTAAACAAACCAGTTTCTGATTCAGCTTTTTGCCGCTTAGAATTCGCGCCATCTTTCGGTGAAACGGGCTAAATGTTGCGAAAGGTCAGAATGAAAATCTCTTTTTTTTTTTTTTTTTTTATAATATAATAATGACAACGTTTTCCCTATGCGCCATGCATAGCACCATTCTCTGACTGGTAATAAAAATGGTCGATATTCTCACTCTCTGTCATCCCAGTTCTGGAAGAATTTCAAGAAAGATAAATGAATAATTCAAATGACTAAAATAAGGTTAAATCTTTAAAAAAAAAAAAAAAAAAAAAAAAAAAAAAAAAAAAGAGAGAGAGAGAGACACAGAGAGAGAGAGAGAGAGAGAGAGAGAGAGAGAGAGAGAGAGAGAGAGAGAGAGAAGAAAGAAAGAAAGAAATGAAGGGTCCTGTCGGTGAATGGTCAGAGCCCTAAGTCGAGGAGCTGGGCGGTCGTGAGTTCAAACCACCCATGGGATCGGGATTTTTCGGCTTGAAAGTCTGCGCTGCCTACGTGGCGGTACATAGGTACTTCACTCGGTTAAGGAAAGATTAAGGGGGCGGATAAAAGGTGTTGGCTACGTCCTCAAAGATACAGTATTGTAAGCACATGATATTTCCAACAGTTTACTGCCCATACGTATGCACACATGCCTGCATGCGCGTGTGCATGCATGCGCGCGCGCGCGCGCGCGCACACACACACACACACACACACACACACACACACACACACACACACACACACACACACACACACACACACACACACACACACACACACACACACACACACACACACACACACACATTTCTACACAGCAACACACACACACACACACACACACACACACACACATTTTACATACACACACACACACACACACACACACACACATTTCTACATAGTAATACACACAGCTCTCTCTCTCTCTCTCTCTCTCTCTCTCTCTCTCTCTCTCTCTCTCTCTCTCTCACACACACACACACACACACACACACACACACACACACACACACACACACACACACACACACACACACACACACACACACACACACACACACACACACACACACACACACACATGTTTCATTCTATTTCATTAACCTAAACTTGAGTGAAACACAGAGAGGTGATCACACAGGACGCTCACTTTCTGGGCCAAGGGTGTGCTGGTCCTCTCCGCCCACCCACTGGTCATCCTTGGTGACGTACCGCACGGCCTGCTCCGGGTCATCGCGCACCTGCCCCCCGTGCTGAAGCAGCTGGCAGATCTGCTCACCACATGCCCGCCATCATTGGGGTCACCACAGCCCTCACCACATGCCCACCACATCATGGGGTCACCACAGTCCTCAACATGCCCACCACATCATGGGGTCACCGCAGCCCTCACCACATGCCCACCACATCATGGGGTCACCACAGCCCTCACCACATGTCCACCACATCATGGGGTCACCACAGCCCTCACCACATGCCCACCACATCATGGGGTCACCACAGCCCTCACCACATGCCCACCACATCATGGGGTTACAACATCACTCGACACATCCACATTGACTGATGACCACATCTGTGTACCCTATCGCCAGATTAACATTCATAGAGTCACCACATCCCTCACCACATCCACATTGACTATCACCACATGTACACTCAGTTATCACCATGCAGTCAACACATTCGTCACTACATCCACATTGACTATTCACCATATCTGCGTTATCTATCGCTTTGTCCACATCATGTGGTCACCACATCCGTCACCACATCCACATTGACTGATGACCATGTCTATGTTTACCTATATCACCATGTCAACATTCATGGGGTCATTGCATTCGTCCCCACACACACACATTTAGCTGATGAACACTTATACGTTTACCTATCGCCATCTTAACATTCACAGGGTCACCACATTCGATGACCACATCCACATTAACTGGGGACAACATCTACATTTATCTATCACCAAGCCAACATACATGGAGTCACCATATTCGTCACCACATCGACATTAACTGACCACCACATCTTCATCAATGGATCTCCAGATCCTAAATAACTGATCACCACATCCACATCAATGGTTCACCACATGCACATTGATCACCACATCCACATCAATGGTTCACCACATCCATACTAATCATCACATCCACATTAATGGTTCACCACATGCACACGGATCACCACATCCACATCAATGGTTCACCACATGCACACGTACACTGATCACCACATCCACATCAATGGTTCACCACATGCACACTGATCACCACATCCACATCAATGGTTCACCACATGCACACTGATCACCACATCCACATCAATGGTTCACCACATGCTTGCTAATCATCACATCCACATCAATGGTTTCACCACATCCATACTAATCATCACATCCACATCAATGGTTCATTACATGCACACTGATCATCACATCCACATCAATGGTTCACCACATGCACACTGATCACCACATCCACATCAATGGTTCACCACATGCACATTGATCACCGCATCCAACAATGGTTCACCACATGCACGCTGATCACCACATCCACATCAATGGTTCACCACACGCATACTAACTGATCACCACATCAATGGTTCATCACATACATATTGATCACCACGTCCACTTCCAGTGAATCGACACATCGCTTTTAGCTCGCTAATCGACTACCAAATCCTCATCAACTGATCTCGACATCCACATAAACTGATCAGCACATCGACAATAATGTGATATTCTTATTATGGCATTATTACTATTACTATCATTATCATTGCAAAGAACCTCGAGCAGTTTTGTGAATAGTATGCTATGTTAGTAGTTACCTGCTAATAATAATTATGAACCAAATCTCTTTTAAAAAAACAAACCAACAAACAATAACAACAACAAAACAAACAAACGAACAAAAACGGTATCTGGTATAATGCATCGTCTTTTTTCTCTCTCGGACTGTCGTTCTGTTTAACCGAGTCACTACAACAGCTCACCTCGTAATAGGCCAGAAAGCCGTTTTCCCGAGTGTACTGGCCTGCGTTCCCGGCCTGTCTGGTGGGAGCGGCCACTCTGTTCTGCGCGGGGTTACTCAGCGTAAAACTCCGTCCATAGGTGGCCAACCCCACGTTCAACTTCTTCGGAGACGCTCCCTTCTTCACCCAGTACTTGGCCACAAAATCCTGTAACGCCCAGAAAGCAGCAGTTAAACACAAATCGATGAAGAGACAGGAGCATCGAAGAGAAAGGGCCATTACTGCTGTCGACTGCACACACGTAAAATCCCATCACCACCTTTCGAAGAGAAGGACAGTTTGGCCGTTGGTATGGATGACACGTTGCACATAGCATGCACCGTATGTGAGAATTTGAAAGAATGAAAGAAATAAGGAAAATTAAGTGAATGATATTGACTGGATGGCCCGGGAAACGACTGAATGAAGCGCGGGAAGGCAGCTCTTCAGTCAGTCACTACCCAGGTAGGCAGCCTGTTTGTGTACACGACAGTGTAGATTGTCAGCGCCTAGAATCTTTGGCAAGGCGCTACGTAAATGCTATGTTATTACTACAGTTATTATGATTGTTGTTGTTGTAATTATTATTATGATTACTTTATTATTACTGCGCTGTCTAATATTCAGATAACTCCCTTCAGGTATTTTTCAGTGTCTGTTTTCAGACTTGAGTCAGAGCATGCAGGAATATTGCGTTCACCGTAGTAGCAACAGTTGAGCGTGTGAACTTTATCGAGGGAGAAGTCTGACTGTAGGTAACAAACCACGCCAGCAGTGGTAGATACCTGCTCGACAGTGGTATTTTGATGGGGAACTTGGTTTGCAAAATGATCACCATTTATCAGATAGTCTGTGAGGTTGCCAAGAAGAACAATTTCAGTTTTGTAAAATATTTCCAGTTCAATGACTCCTAAAATTCACTTTGGCTCACTCAAGCTTTCTCGAAAACGAGTCGAGTTCGCTCTACTTGACATGGGCTGTTCACCACACAAAGGGCCGCGCAACCTTTCGATAGCACGTGTCGAAAAGAAGAATGTACTGACTTGCTCGATTGTCTCTCTTTGTATGCTTATGAAGTCATGATACCAGATAATTTGAGTAAGACAATACATAGGCTTAAACAAATCTGTTTAGATGGGAGGAAAACACTGCAATCCGCTGATAATGTTCTTTGGTTTTTGTTTGTTCCTTTGTTTTGTTTTGATTCGTTTGTTTTTTGGTGGTGTAAGACTTTTCTGAAGATACGAAAAGTTAGTATCCGCTT
>JADBJO010000165.1:302500-332500 GCA_016801955.1 Conus betulinus
TTGTGTTTGTTTCTCCGCTGTCAGTGCAGGTGTTTGTTTATCCGCTATCCGCTGTCAGTGCAGGTGTTTGTTTATCCGCTGTCAGTACAGGTGTTTGTTTATCCGCTGTCAATACAGGTGTTTGTTTATCCGCTGTCAGTGCAGGTGTTTGTTTATCCGCTGTCAGTACATGTGTTTGTTTATCCGCTGTCAGTACAGGTGTTTGTTTATCCGCTGTCTGTACAGGTGTTTGTTTATCCACTGTCAATACAGGTGTTTTTTTATCCACTGGCAGTACAAGTATTTGTTTATCCGCTGTCAATATAGGTGTTTGTTTATCCCGCAGTCAGCGCAGATGGAACCACTTGTCTTCGCATATTCGTAGCAAAATGGCAACACTTATTTTGCGCCGAATACGAGATGATAAATGGTTGCTCGTTCTTCGTTTTCATTATCCTAAATGTTGTTTGCTTTTGCCTGAAGAAGATCCAAGAGGTCGAAATGCATCGTGTTACGTCCTGCTGTCTGTTTGTCTGTATTGTCTTGCGGAAACTAATACCCTTTCTTTTTTTTTAAAATTTGCTTTAATTTCCACTCTCAGTCACCTCGCTTTTAAACTAACTCAATATAGGAACATTTTTTCTTCAAAATGCAATAGGAATATTACTGTGGTTGCTTTCGAAGGAAAAGGTAAATAGAGGATATTGTTGAGACGTTAGTAGATGTTTTTATTGTTGTTGTCGTTGGATTTTTTTAAGGGGCGGGGGGAGGGGTGGGGGGGGCGGGAGAGGGGGGGGGGAGAAGTAAATGGTGAGAGGGGATGGGGGTGGTCATACCTATTGTATAGGCTTTTGCATCACAGTAAAGATCAAGCATTTGTAAGAACCGTCTGAAAAGCACCTGCTTAACAAGGAAAGCAAAGCAAACCAAACAGACAGACAGACAGATAAATAGACACAGAGATAGATAGAGAGAGAGAGAGAGAGAGAGAGAGAGAGAGAGAGAGAGAGAGAGAGAGAGAGACTTGGTGAGAGAGAGGGGGTAAGGAGACAGACAGACAGACAGAGACAGACATACAGACATGGAGACAGTCAGACAGACAGACAGACAGACAGACAGTCAGGGAGACAGACAGACAGTCAGGGAGACAGACAGACAGAGACAGACAGTCAGGGAAACAGACAGACGGGCAGACACAGACAGACAATCAGAGAGAAGGACAGACAGAAACAGACAGACAGTCAGGGAGACAGACAAACGGAAAGAGACAGTCAGACAGACAGCTGACCCTGATCAGGTCGGTAAACGGTCTCTGTCGGCAGCGGGGCTCCCTCTGTGGCCGGATACTCCCAGTCCAAGTCCAGCCCGTCAAACCCGTTCTTCCTCAGAAAGGCGATCGCTGATTGGACGAAGTGGGCACGTGACTGTGACGTGGCCACCATGGAGGTGAAGGGTCCTGACGCCATGTTCCACCCTCCCACACCCAGCAGTGTTTTCATGGCGGGGTTCTTTTGTTTCAGCGCTTGAAAACGTTCGTACCTGAAAGGAAGATCAGGCACGTGCGTTTTTATTCCTTTGTAAAACCCTGTTTGTTTCTGTGTGTGGCGGGGAGAAGGGGGAGGCGGCGATGGGGGGGGGGGGGGGGGGGGGGGGGGGGGGGGGGGGGGGGGGGGGGGGGGGGGGGGGAGGGGGGCAGGATCCAAAAAGACCTGATCCATCGAAGAAACAAACACATCTAGGATTGTTTGTAGCAAATCTCATCATGGAAGTGAATGATTTAGTTTTTTTTCGACCAGTCAGGTATGAATGTAAAACATAAATATGCAACGCCTTCACAAAAAGTATGGTTCTTCTTGTCCCGAATTTGATACGAATAATTTGTGTACGTACGCTTCAGTCTGCGCCTGCGCGAAATATTGTAACTGCACGCCAATGTCCGTCAGGGGCAATGCATTTAGTGGAATAGTCAACAGTGGGCAGATCGGGCAACAAGGCACAGGGGCTGGAGTTTGACAGTAACCATTCTACACCCAGCATGGAAAGGAATTTTTTATGGCCCTCTTCTCTCTCTCTCTCTCTCTCTCTCTCTCTCTCTCTCTCTCTCTCTCTCTCTCTCTCTCTCTCTCTCTCTCTCTCTCTCTCTGCGGCTTGACCCCTCCTATCCCCATGTTCACACTGCCACCTATCTGTCTGTCTGTCTGTCTGTCTGTCTGTCTGTCTCTCTCTCTCTCTCTCTCTCTCTGTATGTGTGTGTGTGTGTGTGTGTGTGTGTGTGTGTGTGTGTGTGTGTGTGTGTGTGTGTGTGTGTGACCCACTCACATTCCCTTGTTCCACGGTGTGGATTCATCGTTCCATTCGAAGGGAGCCAGGTCATTGCCGTGCAGGGTGGCGAAGGCGTAGATGTAGTGGCTGCACAGGGTGGGGTCCACGTTCTCCGGCACGAACTTGCCCACACCGGACCGGTACTGAGACCAGTTGGTGTAGTAACACACCCTGCGCAGCGGGGCTACGGCAGAAAGGGGTGGCAAGAGGGGCGAGAGGAGAGGAGGGATGTGGGAGGGGGGTGTGAGGAAGATGGGAAGACAGGGCAGAGAGGGAGGGGCGGGAGGGGAGAGAGAGGGGGGAAGAAGGAGAACAGCTGTATAGAATGTTCAGTTGTTCTGGCATGTCTCCGGTATTTAGATCAACAGTTATTCCAAATTAGGAACATATTGATTCATAAAGCTATGCGTTTCTCAAACATGATTAACTGTATTCGGGGGGGTATACTACTAATATTGTGCCCTGTACAATACATGTTCCTGTTAGAGACCGTCATTTTACACAACGCACGAACTACAGAGATGGAGTTGATGTAAGCTTCTAATAGTTATGCCACTAAAGGTTAAAATATTTTTGCTTTCGTTCGTTAATGATTGAAGTGACTTTGTAACTTGCACTTAACCAATTGATTCCTCAACTATAGCTGAAGATATCAATTATACTCCTCTTATAGGGAAAACAAGATGTAAATAAACAATTTCATATTTATTTGTATTAGTCATTTAAACTCACGGCTGCGTTTGTCAAGCACCAGAATATCATTTACTTTACTATTTTAATCTGTCAGTTGCATGTATGTATTTCTCGCTTCATATGTGGCCACGGCCATTCTTTCACATCCCTCTCTCTCTCTCTCTCTCTCTCTCTCTCTCTCTCTCTCTCTCTCTCTCTCTCTCTCTCTCTCTCTCCCTCTCCTCTCTCTCTCTCTCCCCTCCTCCCCCCCCCCCCCCCCCCCCCCCCCCGCCCCCCTCCCCCCTCCAGCCCCGGTGTTTTATCACAAATTGACCATTCGCTTTGTTGCTTTGTATAAAATGTCAAGGTAAAATAAAAATGGGGGGGGGAGGAAACTTGTTTCATCTTCTCCTCTTCAAAGCGTACAGATTTACCAGTGCTGATGAACATACGCTACGTAAACAAACATTGAATATGCAACAAAAAGGCACATGGTTCCTTTCTTGTTCCAATCATCCTCGGATTAATCTCGCTTGATACAGCCAAGTAAGAGGACTTTCTGGCTTCGTAGACAACATGTGAGCATACTCCAGCCTGCCTATAAAGTCCCCGGATGAGTCTATAAACTGCATCCCCGCGTGTGTAAGTATATATTTGAGAGAGAGAGAGAGACAGACAGACAGAGAGAGAGAGAGAGAGAGAGAGAGAGAGAGAGAGAGAGAGAGAGAGAGATGCAAACACCTTAAATCCCATTTATCCTTCAGAAGAAGAGTAGTCAGTCGTGTTCCGTTAAGGTGGATGACAACCAACAACAACAACAGCAGCAGAAGCAACAACAACAACAACGCATAGTCACACACACACACACACACACACACACACACACACACACACACGCACACACGCACGCACGCACGCACGTACGAACGCACGCACGCACGCACGCACACACACACACACACACACACACACACACACACACACACACACATACATGCGCGCGCGCGCTCGTGCACGCAGAGAGAGAGAGAGAGAGAGAGAGAGAGAGGAGAGAGACTTGCACTTGCACATTGTTGTCAAGTTCAGACACGATCCTCGAAGAAGAAACGTGGCTATGTCAATATGGCAAACGGCCCTGTACATTAAATCACGCAAGTGGTAACCACGGAGCTCTGGCTGCGGAACAAAGAAGAAGAAGAAGAAGAAGAAGAGGGAGGAGCAGGAGGAGGAGGACGAGGAGGAGGAGGAGGAGGGGCATCAGGAGAGGAGGAAGAAGAAAACAACTAACTTTGTCCTGCTGCTGTTGCTGCCAGAACGACTGCCACAAGAAATTGGAGGGCCAGCATCTGTGGGAGATAAACGTGCATATACACACACATCTATCGACCAATGCGCAAATGAATTTGTTTGATGCAGGAAAAAAGTTAACATGCACATGTTCATGTAAAAATAACATACATGTTTATTCACAGAAACAATGGGGGTATCATTTCTCAATGTGGCAGACTATCCCAGGGAAAGAAATACGTGTGGATCACAAGGCATAATGGACACACCCACGCGACAAGCACGCACGTGCATACACACACACACACACACACACACACACACACACACACACACACACACACACACACAGTGAGTGAGAGAGAGAGTTTTTCATTATAACAAGCAAGCAAGCCCTGTTTGCAAAGAAAGAGAGGATGGGGAGGGTTTGTGCAAATTAACATCTATATTATAGGTTACTGCGGCAAACACACACACACACACACACACACACACACACACACACACACACGCACGCACGCACGCACACACACACACGCACGCACGCGCACACACACACACACACACACACACACACACACACACACACACACACACACACACACACACTTCAAAAACTCCCATTATTCTTCGACCGTTATGCTACGGTCAACACAGCGTAAACACAGAATGTGAAATGCATATAATATCACAAAATTAGCTAAAAAAATTAACTCTTTATATTCTTTTTTTTTTCCGAAATTGCTCGCATCTGCAATTTAGTTTGCAAACGATGCAATGCTTTGTTCGTTATTACTGGATAAAAAAAATTGCCATTAGATCTTTCCTCTGTGCAGCAGGATCACTGCATATGTTGAATCTACTTCTAACATCTGCATATATAGGACAATCAAAACAACAAAATGTACTTCATCCTCAATTCCATTTTCCTTCCTCGCACATGGGGCAAGCTTTATTTTCCAGTGCTTCAAAGTATTTCTTGTTTGCATTGAGGCCTAACATTCTAGGTCAGAATTTTGTTAATTATCATATTATGTCATATAGTTTAAGGCATAGTATGTCATGCAGTAAAAGTCAGAAATAAATTGTGTAACATTGGCCACTTTTTGACAAAGCCTAACAATACCAAAGACATTTCTGTCGATACTTTTTTTTTTTTTTTATAATAAAACCCGATTACGTTTTCCTGTTTAATGTTATAATCTGAACACACTATAAATCTGACTACAGAGTCTGGTCGAGGTCAAATGAATTAATCTTCATCAGTATTTAGTGGATTTAACATAAGTAACTATGAATAGCGAATATCATCCACTTTCACCAAAAAACAATTTTATTTGATACATGTAATGGCACAAGCATAATGTGCTTTTATATTTGAGCATTTTCCCTTGTAAGTGTTATCAATCAAATACCAGATCTCCGATGTGTCTGCCAGAACTGGATGTATCTGGGTATCAAACTTCCAAAACAAAGTCACATCAACTGAATTCAGTTTCCTCATTGTTCTCAAATTTCAATGGCCCCTCTCTTTCCTTTCTACCTCTTTCCAGCTAGCATCTGTTCAGACTCAATTTCTGGGTAAAAAAATCCCAAAATATTTGTAACTGATTCTAACATTAACTTATGACTCCTATAAAACCACCTTTTATGATCTGCTTAATGTCGATCATAATATTAGATTTATTCAGATTTACTGTCAGTACCAGTCTATCCCATTCCGCTTCAAAGCATCTGATCGGTATTGCAAACCGTGTTTTTTCTTCAAGAAATAATGTCACCAACGAAGAGCACCTGGTCTGGTCGGTCGCATCTGGTGACATGTAAAATTAAACCCTCTCGCTCTGATATTTATACCACAATCTCATTGACAAAATAAAAGCGGAGGCTGAGCAGACATCCTGTTTTCATACCACGTGGACAATGCACTTAATTTGAATGAATATCTTTTTCACGAACGCATGCAAGGACAGAATCTTTGAACAGCTGCATACAACTTTCCATTCATGCCATTATTCTTTCGACCTTTTCACAAACATATCTGTTCACAGATTCAAAAGCCTTCTGAAAATCAACAAATTCAACACACATCTTCGACTTTCTAAACAAATGTTTCTGCACTAAGACAAATGGTATGAATATGCGATCTATTGTACTGCATCCAAATCGAAACCCAGCTTGTTCTTCATCATCATATTCTCCTCTCCTCTCTCGTCTCTCTCTCTCTCTCTCTCTCTCTCTCTCTCTCTCTCTGCCTCATACTGCCCATACTGTTACTGAGGTTTCATTAAAAACATGCATATACATTTTACTTAGATCACTTGTCGGTGCAACCCCTCGATAGTTGTGAGGTTTGTTCTTGTCTTCTTTCGTATGAATTTGATCATGCCTCGTGAAAGATTCCTTTTTCGAACAAGGATAAAACAAAGTTAATACGAAATCAGTGACGACTGAGTTAGAACATTTTCACAATTTTTTCAATTACCTTATGGGGCCCTGCGCTTTTGCCGCATCTAACATGATCTGATCATTACAAGTGGCTCTACTGTCTGTCGTTCTTCTTTGTCTACCTTTACGTGTAAGTCTTGAAAGTCGTTGTGAAAACATTTAAAACACCGAAGAAGTGGTCATGCCATTGCTGTTAGCTTATTACCATGTACATGATTCGTTTCTACTTAACGGACCTCATTGTTGTACACAATAGATAAGAGTCGCCAATGACTGTTCAACTTATGTAATCGCTTTTTATCAAATTGGATTTTTCTTTCTCCTTTTTCATTGCCTGTGCATTCTTCTCTTTCCATTACCTAGTTGCCTTATTTCTTTTTTCAGCTCTTTAGATGTGGCTGCTTGACGTCTGTTCAGACATCTTTTAGCCGTTCTTTTCTTTTTTTCACACTCACTATCAAACTGGCACAGAGAAAGAGAGAAAGAAAAGGAGAGAGAGAGAGAGAGAGAGAACACACACACACACACACACACACACACACACACACACACACACACACACACACACACACACACACACACACACACGCACGCACGCACGCACGCACGCACGCGCGCGCGCGCACACACACACACACACACACACACACACACACACACACACACACACACACACACACACACTTTTGAATACGCAGGCACTTAAGATCTGATGAGCATAGTATTTGAATTAAAATGTCAGATAAGTTGTCCGTCACGTCTGGCTCAATATCTAATTACATTTTTATTTATTTTATTTATTTATTCATTTATTATTCATTCATTTGTCGATTTACTTATTTACTCATTCATTTATTCATTTTATCCTGTATATACCAGTGGAGGATCAGCAGAGATGCTGTTGGGTAAGAGGATTAATCCGCACGCTATAAGCCTTATTGATAAAATGCAAAACTATTGAAGTGCACTGATCATGGTGTACATTTTAATTCAAAGAATCTCAGAAGCCCAAGTATTGTCATACTGAAGTTAGTCCCTGTTGAACAAACAGCTGAAAGCAAGCCTACTTTCGCTCTGACCCCCCCCCCCCCCCCCCCCCCCACACACACACACACACACACACACACAAATGCACTGAAGAAATGCCATTTCCACCTGTCGTGTTCTATCTCGGTCTTCTTCTGCCTGACCCCGTTGACCGCTGGTCACTTCACTGACATCAGATGTGTTCTGAACCGAACAAACTCTAGCAGAAGCTATTTTAGTTACATACATTACACTTACAAAAATCACGTTTTCAAACCCCATGTAGTTCTTTGATACAAGCCTCACAGTTAATGGAGAGATTTTAGTCATATCAGTCTTTCTTCTTTACAGAATGGGGTCTCCAGAGAGGTCATGGATAACCCAAAGTCTGGAATTAATCTTTTATTTTTTAAACCCTTAGTCTGACACTGTCCAGAGCAATGGGGAATATCTTAGTGGTAGTAATACTTTGTAATTTTTCGTCTTTTCACAAAATTGTGTGATATTAGGTGAGGGAATATTTTGATCAGTCCCTTGGCTTGATTCTAGCCTAGAATCTGCCGCAAAATCAAAAATCAAATATTGACGATTGTATTATCGTAAGTTGACCTTCATTTCAAATGTGATGCTTACTATCTAACTCCGATCAACGGTCTCCGTGTTATTATGAAATTGTTCTGTGGTATCTACTATGTAACTCTCAAAAGGATGTAGGCTGACTGTTTTCTGGAACTTTTAGCAGCTAATGCAAAATTAAAAATGCAAAAAAAAAAAAAAAAAAAAAAAAAAAAAAAAAAAAAAAAAAAACAGACGATTGTATACTTTGGAAAAGTCTGGAGTCTATCAGTGTATGCCCCGGTAAACTGAATTTTATGGTTTTTAAGAACAATTCCCAGAGAGTCCGCCAAAAAAAAAAGGGACGAACAAGTTACTGGACAAAACGTTGAGAATTATTCTTCAAATTTGTTTCAGTTTCCGCTTGCAGTCGCCTGACTTTTGGAACTGGTTTTCATGTGTCCAAACGCATTTAAATGATATCGAAACATTTAGCCACAATCAGATTTGTTTTTAACATGGTATATAAGTGGACTGATAGATATTAGATCTATATACATAGATATATAGATAGATAGATAGATAGATAGATAGATAGATAGATAGATAGATAGATAGGTAGATATTGATAGAAAGGTAGATTGATAAATGGATAGATAGATAGATAGATAGATAAACAGATTGCCAGATAGATAGATTGCTAGACAGACAGACAGACAGATGTGTCACTGGTGAGATAAAATGACACCAGTCTGGAGGAGAACACTTTCCTGTGCTCGAAGTGTTCCTCTGTGATCTGGAATATAGATATAAAAACCAAGACTGGATCAGATACATGAAGGAAGGGGGTGGGTGGATGGAGGGGAGGGGTGGAATAGACTCCTCCATGCATGGGAGAAAGGGCTGGGTTAGGGTCCTCCATCAGCACAGAAGTCTGTAAAAAGCTCAGAAAGGGGAAGGGGGAGAGAACACTCGTCTCCAAAAATCTTGTTATAGCCGGGTGGTGGTGATGGTAGTGGTTCCTTTTCTGAACTTTTGCACGAGCGGAGGGTGAGGGGGGGGGGGGGGGGGGATATAAGGGACAATGTTGGTCTCCCAGCAGGCTTCAGAGCTTTTATCAGCAGTCAATTTTAGCAGAACTTTACACTGGTGATGAATTTCTTTGTCTCCTGGGAGTGAAAGGTCAATGAGCCTGCTAAAGAAACCGAGTATAATGCCTTCTTTTTGTTTGAAAGCGAATTCTATTCTGCAATTTAAAAAAAAAAAAATAACAAGGCCAAAAGAAAACGCGACACAGAGTACAAGTAAGATCAAATATCTGAAAGAAAAAGCTATTTAATATGTAAGTAAGTTTAAATTTTAATGAACAATAAAACAAATACCTTGCTTGGGATGTTTGAATGCCTGTTCGTTCACCTGGTCTATCCTAAGAGTCACACGCAATGAAATGACGCAGCCTAATACACTGAGGAAGATAAATAACGACACCAAGCAGCTCTATTTCTTTCAGTGTGCTGGCTACCTTCCCTTCAGACGTCGAAAGACTGGAGAGCACAGTTGTCGGCCTTTTGTCCTGGTTGGCCTGGGAGCCAGCAGATGGCGTCACAACTATCACGTGTCTTGAATGGTCAGCTGTAATCAGACGGCTGGGTCTACATCCTGTCTCGTGTGGTTATAGATGGAAAAAAACGAGGCGAGTTCTGTCGGTCTGTGGGCAAGACAGCTCTCTTCACATAATCAGGGACACTGTAGTCTTTAATGGTGAAGACACCCAGTCTGTTTTTAGCAGTGCAAGCAGAGACAAAGGGGACGAAGTGTCGAGCGTACTTGCCTTTGTTGTGAAGAAAATTTGTTATCCTTTTGTGTGCTTGCTTCTGCTATAGTCGGTCAATGACGAATGCATCTGCTACGGTCGGCCAGTGAGTGTATCATCACCCATAGTTGGTCAGTGCGTGAGTGTACCCACTAAAGTCAGTCGATAAGTGCACCTGCTATAGTCGCTTAAGGAGTGAGTCAGCTATAGTTGGTCGATGAGTGCACCTGCTGTACAGTCAGTGAGTGAGTGCATCTCCTATAGTTGGCCAATGAGTGCCTCAGCTGTAATCGGTCGATGAGTGCACCTGCCATTATCGGTCAATGAGTGCACATGTTATACTTGGTCACGAACGAGTACCACAGTTGTAATCGGCCAAAGTGTATTTGCTACTGTCAAGCAATGAAAGCATCTGCTATGGTCGGTGTGTGTGATAGATGATCAAGAGAGGTAAGCTCAAACAGTCAGGTTAACACTATTACAGATTTGTTTCCCTTTTTTGCTAACTGTCATCTCGTCTCGCTTAGTAATTCAGAGGAATTATTTTCGCATGCCGTATTAGCACGCAAGTATTATGTCGAAAGTAGTATAGAACTGCTCGGACTATGAAACCTGACGACAGAAAGTTTGGTTAGTTGCGTTCAGGTTTAAGGTCCACACTCACCTTCGGTAACAGGCAGACGGGTACTAGGGATGGCACAAAGGAACTGCGTTCCCATCAGACCAGCAGATTGTGCTCCGACTGCAGTTGGTGACATAGGACCGGCTACATAACACATGGGACGCTCTCTTCGTCCTCCTGTACGTCCTTGATGTCGATTGACCTTTCATCAGTTCCAGGATTGTAGAGCGGCATGTCACTTTCAGGATTTTATTTTGGGAATTTAAGTTCAGCATTTTGGAATTTTAGTGACTGGATTTGGATAATGGTCAGGTTTATTTGTATTGGGGAGTTTTTCTGTGGATAAAGCCCACTGACCGCTATGCTTGTTTCGGATTTCACTTTTTTAACTCATCTTACATCCTTCCCCAGCAAGATCTATTGGAGAAACAAAGAATCTACGGCTCCATTTGCGTGCGTTTGGGTCGATGTACCCTCAGTTGTTTCACTGGATCTAGGAATTAGACCAGAACCAGGAGTTTCGAAACGCTTTCCACACTCTGTCAAAATAGTATACGGGGGTTAATTACTCTTTTTTTTCCTTTTTTTTTTTTTGGGGGGGGGGGAGGGGGCGCGAGGGAGGGGGGGGGGGGGGGGGGGGTTTGCCCTCAAAAACTGCGCTGACAGTTGCTCTTCTTGTGTTTATGAAGTCAGCGAACTCGTACGGATTGCTTAGTGGCCCTGATTAATGTGATTTTTATCTGAGTAACTACCATCCGACTGGACTGTAAAGCGTTCAAAACGTAGTACTCCCCAGTACAATGTTTGTCAGTGGTAACAAACATTTAGTCGTTACATTTCTTTTTTTACTAGTTTCCAATAACGCGCGCACACGCGTGCGTGCGTGCGTGCGTGCGTGCGTGCGTGCGTGCATGCATGCCTGCGTACGTGCGTGCGTGCGTATGTGTGTGTGTTTTCTTGTTTGCCCCCTCTGACTAATTCTGTGTATGAGAGAGACAGAGGGGAGGAGAGGGAGGGGTGAGCGGCGGCAGATAAAAATGAGAGAAATGGACATACAGAGGGAAAAAAAAGAAAAGGAGAGAGAGAGAGACAGACAGACAGATAGAGACAGAGAGACAGACAGACAGACAGACAGACAGAGATAGAGATAGAGAGAGAGACTGAGAAAGACACGACATATGACACGAGATGAGACAGAATGACACAGAGAGACAGACAAGAGACACAGAGAGAGAGACAAAGACAGAGACAGAAACAGTGATACATAGATATACAACGATTACTCAGACAGAGAACAGACTACAACCATTCAACTCGCACAAAACACTCAAACACTTTCTTTCACTGGTATGAAGTTGAAATAAACCAATTTATTAAATTATTTATGTCTCAAAGAAACAAACTTTTCAAAAAAAAAAAAAACAAAAACAAAAAAAAGCACAGCAGAAACAGCTCATCGCCCGTTCATTCAGAGAAATCGGCCATGCCTGTTTCCACTGTGTCGTCCAATGAGAGGGTCTGTAGCGGACCACTGCGGAACTGCTAAGGATCTTCTGTACACGACCATGAGTTATAACAAAAAATAATACAAATCACACGACAGAGACAAATCAAAATCGACAGCTGCGTAATAATAAATAATAGTCTATAGCAACACGGGTAACTCGAACACAGTCTACGAACAGCAGCTAACAAACCATTTCTCTGGATACCGTCAAGTCGTTAACCAGCTTTGTTGCATAAAGGGGGTGGGTAACATGAACCGACCTCAACATCGTTCCACCGTTTCACACTTCCCCCATCTTCTTCACGTCAGATTGCACTACAACGCCTTGTACAAAATAACAAGCACAAGGTATATTGAAATATCACATACATTGCATCTCATGAAAACGGTCTCCAGAAACGGTCTGCTCCACAAATGGCTCGCGAAACTGATGATCAACAAACGCACAAGAAACGTACAGGCTCAAAGACATAACAAAAACCCATCTATCATTGACAGCTAATACAGGGGGAAAAGAAATCCATGGCATGTCATACTATGTCAAAAAGATACGATGTATTATGTATAACTATACATAGAAAAAAAATCCCTTGTCAAATCGGTTGTCATTCTTCAAGATCAGTCCACTCATCCACGCCAATTAGAAAACACAGAAGGAACACACCGTAGAAACATATGGGCACGTTAGCTCCTTTCCAGATGAACAAGATCCCGTGGTAGAGTGCTGTCCTAAAGAAGATGGGGGGCGGTAGGAGGGTTTGCTAAATGGCAGTTTTGTAACATGCGTTGCTACTGGCTGGTCAGAGAGGAAGTGGGGCGGGGTTAATAGTCGTCGTAGTCCCCCTCATTGGACGGCGTGGCCGAACGGAAGGAAGTGTTCAGTCCCGTCATGGAGCCGCGCAGGCTGTAGTAAGCCGGAGACTGGGGAAAAAGAGACACACAACAGGCGTTAGTCACGGGCACTGAGAACAGACAGTGAACACACACAGGTGTGGACAGGTTTTTATACGCGCACAAAAAGAATAGGTCTAGTGCTGCAACAGGTGTTTTTCAGAGGCTCCATATCTCATTTGCAAGGGAGTCAGCAAATAGTAATCCTGAATGTGCGTGTATGTATGTATGTATGTATGTATGTATGTATGTATGTATGTAACTATATGTGTGTGTGTGAGTGTGTGTACATATATTTGTATTTAACCAAAAGGACAGAAATCAACATCAGAGATGAACTTCACACAATCAAGTTTTTAATTCGACCGCTTTCCATTGAAAACCCTTCATCTTCAATACAAACCAGACAGGTTTTGTCTCGAAAGCTGAAAGGTCAAAGAGGAAATATTTCCGAATTTACGTTCAGAAAGTTTTTTCTGTCCCCATACAAACACAAAAAAAAGCAAAGTTTTCTGATTGGTCGACAGAACCGCTGTCATATCCACATTTGAAGCAAATAGCTCACGAACCATGTGAACCACCAAGAAGTCATGTGGACAGGCTTATCCTACGCCATCATGATCCATTATAGTTGGTCCTGGAGGTGCCTTGACAGAGCACCGAGCGGTCAAGGATCTCCACGGTTCGCTGTTCTACATCATGTGCAGCAGTAGAGAGGTGTTACAACCTTCAAATCATCTACCAAAAAACTTCTTCAGTCTTGCTTTTCAGTCTTTATTGTAAGCGGGCATAGCGTTTGATCACGCATTGGAGCAAATAAATCTTACATAACCAGAATTGCGGATTGCGTGAACACACGATTTTTATACCAGGAGCAGCTTAAGGAGTTCGTGACCACACGGTATGGATAGGTCATGGGTTTTGTGACAATGTGCATCGGTTGCGTACTTAAAAATGAGGGGGTCGTGCTTTGTGTAAGCATGTGGCTACATAACTAGACAAGCGGTTTTACGAATAAAGAAATACAACCATATGTAATTCAAAACATACACATTATCCCCAAAAGAGGTAAGCCTTATGTAGTACAGTACAACACATGCACATTCTCTCTCTCTCTTTCTCTCTCTCTCTCTCTCTCACACACACACACACACACACACACACACACACACACTATATATATATATATATATATATATATATATATATATATATATATATATATATATGACCATTCGAACGGTCAGTCATTCATCATATGATAATCTGAATCTAGCCTTTCAAGATTTATTTTTCACCATTTAACACTATCATAAATTTCACAAATTCAAAAAGTTTAATGAACATTTTAGACTTACCCCGTGGCCTAAACCGCATGAACACATACGCGCACGGGCACGCACGTACTCACACACGCATTTAGAACGAAAGGAAACTTATTCACAGCATAAAAAACAAACACGGTTTTTTTGCCTATAAATACACTATACGATGCACAATCTATTTCTTAGATTGTCAAAAGCATTCGCAACACTTTAAAAGAATTCATCACACAACGCAACACCATGCACAGTGTGAAAAAAAAAGATTGTACTCAAAACAAAGAGAAGGGAAGGAGGATTCCATGACCGAGGAAAAAAATCAAAGAAACAAATGAAACAATGCGCTCTCACAGCAGAAAACAACATCACAACAAAAAGACGTTGGATGCTGGGCATATGCTTGAAACCATGGTGCATCCTTTATCATCTCCCTGCGGTAAAAAACACACGTCACTGTCCCCACCCCACCCTAACCTACCCTACCCCATTCTCTCTCTCTCTCTCTCCTCTCTCTCTCTCTCTCTCTCTCTCTCTCTCTCTCTCTCTCTCCGCAAACCAATTTCCAAATTGAGTTCGTTTAACAAGCATGTTCCATGCTTGAATCCGCATGGACAATTGTCAAGTCAAGAAAACTCATCTTACATTCAAATTTCACCAGCAAAGCGAAAAAGGGACAATCATAGATACGGTGAAAATATCTCTCCCCTTATTCTTGTTTACAGTTTGTTTTTTTTCATGTAGGCTGAGCAGCCCCATCGCCCCCTCATCATATTAGTTTTTTTTCCCTGATAGATTTTTAACTTTCCAACTTTTCAGGAGGTAGAAGATAAGTTATCCCCTGTTATTATTTTTGTCATCCCCTGAGATCAAGTATTTTTTCCAGCGTGTGAAATCCCGATTTTAAAATCTTTCCAAAGAACAAATTCACACAAAATATATCACACAAGAGCAGGATCACTGGTCAAAAGAGTTTTTCAGCACATCCTGCGAGTGCTGGACATTACGAGGATTGAACCAAACAGAAATGTTATAGCACATATAGGGGTAGACAGTATATGTAAAACCAAGCTGGATAGAGGGGAATCACCACAAGCAGATTTCTGCACACACATCTAAAAGGAAAAAAAAAAAAAAAACGACCTCTGCAAAAACAGCACAAAGAGAATGACAAACCAATACTTCCACTTCAAGGTCTAGACACAGGCTATCGGCTGCACAGTGTGGATAAAACAGAAGAAAGTCCAAAACCACAACAGAAGGTTTAAAGGAACTCTCAACACAAGACAGCTTGCTGGGTTGGTGAAAAGCAAGCCCAACTCACTGAAGGCCTGCGCTTTGGGTCAG
Organism: Conus betulinus; assembly: GCA_016801955.1. NCBI lineage: Eukaryota > Metazoa > Mollusca > Gastropoda > Neogastropoda > Conidae > Conus > Conus betulinus. The sequence continues at coordinate 318,289 of JADBJO010000165.1, forward strand.
TGATGGCCGTTTAGTGCTGGAGAAGGACAGAGAAACATGAAACACATGATGGCGCTTCAGTCTCTTCTCACGTGACACCTCACGTGATCACATGACACCACAAACACACACACACACACACACACACACACACAATCAACATGAACATGCTCGACAGCCATTTTCAAGTCATTACTGAGCTGGAAGATAAACGAGAGTCGTCAGTCCCATCGAATTTTGATTAGTACTTCCATGTTGTTTCTGAGGAAGATATCATGCGCCCAATCTATCTGCACTGAAGATGTTGTGGTGTTAGTTCTACTAGTTTGTCTTCTTCCTCATCACCATCTTCCTCCCACTCATCATCACCAACTTCTTCTTCTTCATCTTCTTCTTCTTCTTCTTCTTCTTGATACTCTTAATATTCCTCACGTTGTTGTTACTTCTTCTTCTTCTTGATACTCTTAATATTCCTCACGTTGTTGTTACGAGTGAGATGCACGTTCATGGCATTTACATTTGTTGTTCAACTTCATTCATTTCTTGTTCTCTCTGCTCTTTTTTCTTCAATTTGGGAACGGCTCTTATCTGCACCCTTTAAAAGTTTACCTTTCTACTCAACGTCAGTGTTTTTCTTCTTCCTTTCATTTTTGTTGTTGTTGTTGTTTTCGTTGTCGTTGCTTACTTCTGGTTGCCCCATGCTATTCCCTTTCCTGCTTCACAAAAAGCCTGTGCGTTGACACAAAACAGCGCTTTTTTATTTTGTACACATCTCTTGGGTGTACAGAATATTTCCTAACGCCCCCCCCCCCCCCAACAACACTTCACAGCAGACTACTTCAGCATATGAATGAAAGGTATGCAATGCAGTCACATGATGAATATCAAACCACGTATAACGAAAAGGTGCTCTTTCTTCTACAACGCTTTGGCCAGTGCAGGGTTTTGAAAGGCAGCGAAAATGCAATCTGTGCTCTCTATAGGGGGAGAAATACATGCAAATAAAAAATAATAAACTTTGTGTTTACAAATATCAAACAAATGATAGAAAAAATACGGACAGAATATTAAAAAACAAAAGGACAAAGTGCTGAAAATAAGAATGTAAAACATAATGAAAAGAAAACGTTGCAGCGCAAAATATCTGGTATATTCATACCTGAAATTAAACTACATAAACAAATGATGGCAGCCCAATAATCCATCTTTTTGACGACTGAAAGCTCAGCATTATTTGCAACAACAGTAAACCAGAGCTTGCGTTATTTCGGCCTAATTGTTCCACAGTAGGGAATGGTTCCAGTTTAGTTCTCTGGCCAAACCAATTCGTTAGTACAGCGGCAGCACATGGACACAATCCGAAGCAGTCATTTTCTCCAAAGCCTATCCGGAAGCCGCTTTGCGCAGGCGCACTTACACATTTACTCCACAGAGGGAGCTCGTTCCCGGGCCCTGGACGCCGCGAATCCCGGCTACAGATCAAACAGCACACATCATGTCACATCCTTTGGTCTGTGTACATACAAGATGGCTAACACCCCCCCCCCCCCCCCCCCCCCCCAAAAAAAAAAAAAGGGGGGGGGGGGGGGAGGTCGGAAGGAGGGGGGATCGTAGGGTCAATTTGAAAAGAAAAACACATGGGTCTTAAACTAAATTTAAAACAATAGCAGTGTTGGAAATAAAATGAAACGGCTGAAAGAGAAAAAGATATCCAAACAACAACAAACATATAAAAAAAAGAGAGAAGACACTATGAGGTTCATCTTAAGTATGTAAGAGGCAGGTGATGAGATATGAGCTTATATATCACATGCCCATCTCCATTGGCCTATGAGGTTTATCATGAAATAAAAGGCTACCATAAAGACGTAAGCAGATATGCAAAGAACTACAGATACAGTGGGTCTATTCTGTGCGCAATCACTCACATGCAATTTTGAACATACTGACTAGTTTTGTGACAACAGCAGAGGGATTCAAACCGAATGGATTAAAAAATCCATAATGCTAAGAAAGAAAAGAAACTAAACTACGGAAACATTTCTACGGGGAATTTCAAAGATAGCAACCATACCAAGCAGGTAAGATACAATCCCTATGACACAGCAGAAAGTAAATATGAAGACATAGACTATGCTGAGGTAGTCGGGTATGTCCCCTGATTCCAGGTTTACCTCCTTTAGGATGTTACAGAGGGGGCACGGAGGATTCTGTCCGTGCTGCGAGCTCGGCTAGCAGTGATTCCAGACTGCAACCAGCCCATGATGAGTTTTACACTATAGCTCTATTAACTCACACACGACTTCCTACGTTCACAAGCCGGAAAGGCTGCAATTGGTGGTTTGGATCATCTGGAGAAGCTTCTAAGCATCTAGTAATGATTCCTCATCATCATTCAGTTTCTGCAGAACAAAAATACTGAAAAGAGTCTGCAGGGCACCTGACACATGGAACAAGGAACAAAGCAATGTAAACAATATGTGATGTACATGAGGTGATTCTGAGTGATGGCATGATCAGAACAACATATCATTTGAATATAGTTCTGGGCATGCAGTTGTGAATTACATCAATAACACTGCGTATGAATTTAAAAAGAAACCGCAAACTGTGAAAGTCTGCGACATCGCGACAAAAGTATTACAATTCTTCTCTAAAGTGTATTTATTCATCTACTTACTTTAACTCTCTGTACTTCTATTTACACTCTGTCAATACAACCATTACTATCGCAAATTCATTTACCCAGATTTGTGTAGTTATGTCTCACCGGAAAAGAAACTTCTGAATAATCCGCTCTCGCCGTGCATTATATCTCCTTCACAAAACATTACACTTCCCTGAACACCAAAATCCCCCCACCTTCACATGGATATCTTTTTTACAACCATCACCAAAAATATCTGTCAAACGATTTGTGTTCTCTTGGCGATGACTTTTCCTGGGTCTTCTTAATGGCTGAATTTCCATACGAGTTTCCAGGCTGTCTCCAACATTTCGATTTGTGCTTTGCATTACCTTTCTCAGTCATTTTTCTATCATTCTCTAGAAGAATATTCCCTCCAAATCTTCATGTTCCCGTATTCGTTTTCTATAAACCTTGACTTTTTTTCAACTATTACATAAAACGGCCAACTGGATTACCAAGATATTTTTTTTCTTTTAACTGTCCTCAGAAAGCATGCCTAATTCCTCATTTCAACTTACTTTCACGTTTCCCTCAGTCTATTCTTAGTTCCAACTGCAGGTATTGTTTTCGCCCCCAAGGACAACCCCCATCATGTCACCGAGCACAAAAGAAGACCGGAAGGGAGAGTACTTACAGCGGGGCTGGCGGAAACACGTGCCACAGAGAGACAGAGGAGCGGTTCTTGGCGCGCAGTTTGGACAGAGTGCCTTCGGCGGAGTCGGCTCTCTCCTCAGCGTCCTCCAGCTCGCTCTGCACTTTACGGAACTTGGCCAGGTTCACAGCGGCGATCTCCTCCTGCAAGACAGCGCGCACCGTGCGTCAAAACATGGACGAGCACTTTCTCTTTGTTGCTCCATCTACCGTATCCTCTTAGTATGATTATTCTTATGCCACTTTCCCGCAATCTTTCCAACACAGCCACCTATGCTTTACTGTCGCTTATGTACGAGCAGTCCGTAGGAAGTTGCAAGTATCAGGTTGTCATAAAACCTCCCACTGGAGGAGGCAGGCACTGTACTGCTGGTAAGTCATTTTTCTACACTGTGATGTGCCAGTTCTGAACCGACATGCATTGGATTTCATGTACTGAGATCCACATGGACAACAATAATTAATCAGTCACTACACCAGACTGAGCAAGACTCCCTCTAAAGTTCAGCTACAAGATGCCTAGATTTACAAAGTGTGATCAAAATGGTCTGTTAGCGATCACAGTTTGCAACGTGGTACTGGTGAGTCTTTTTCCTTGCGCATGCGTACACACACACACACACACACACACACACACACTCACACACACACACACACACACACACACACATACACACACACGCGCTCACACACACACACACAAAGGGGGAAACAAAAAGCCAGCCACTCACAGCCTCCTCGACTTGTCTCTTGTAGGTCTTGATCTTGGCCTGCAGTTTGTCCACCAGGTCCTGCAGGCGCTCCTGGTTCTTGCGGTCCTCGTCCGACTGGAAGGCCACCTCCTTCAGACGTCTGTCCGCCTTGCGCATGTTCTTCTGGGTCTCTGCGTGACGCCTCTGCTCACTGTCCAGTTCCATCTCCAGCTCACGTACCTGACGGGGATGGGAAATTGCGCGCGTTTCAGTACATTCTGGGGTAGAAAAGGAAGTGGGACAGTGGCATGGCTGTCACTGTGCAGGAAAGGAAATTGGTACTTTTACTGGCTGGACGGCCCAAGTGGAAGTCATGGTTTTCACTCGAAGCTATGAACGTGGTTAGTGTGTAGAACGGCTCAACCTGGTGCATGTTTTCTTGAGTGAAAAAAGGGCAGTATATATGCCCCTAGAATGCATTCAAAATAGACCAAGTGACTAAGAAGCTAGCCACCACAAGGGCTGTTTTATCTTTGTTTTTGGCTTTTTTGTTCTTTACCTCCTTGTATCATTTTCTTTCTTTTTCAAGTGAAAAATGCTGGGAAACGGTAATTTCAAATAGTCATTATGAATTAAAAATTATCAATGAAAAGTAGAAATGATCCGATACATTTCTGTTTGTAACTTTAGGCAGAATAAAATTTCAGTGACGTTAAATAGAACGAAATTGGAAAAGATCACTAGCTAAGGTTTCACCATTAACTAAGGTTTCGCCATTTAAGATGCACCTCAAGGTCACCTGACAAGATGCAAAAAACGGCACTCACTCTCTGTTCAAGTTTCTGAATGATCTTCTTGCCTCCCTTGAGGGCCTGAGCCTCGGCTTCGTCCCAGTCTGGTCTGCATGTCCTTGACCTGACCTTCCAGACCCTTGCGCAGTTCTCCACCTGCAAGTCAAAATACCATCGTGAATTATATGTTGTGTTTTACAAGAGACCTGTCAAAAACATAGTGAAATGGGACACACACACACACACACACACACACACACACACACACTCACTCACAAAGACTGGGCGCGGCTAATAATGATAGCAACATATAAGATATAGCAGGTGTGCATCCTTGAATGTTGCATATTGATGATAGAAGTAAAAAAAAATATATAGCCTATACAAAAATAACAAGCAGATAAAAAGGGCTGAGCAGGGCTGAGCAGATACTGACAGGGAGTGCATGAGAAAAAACGCTTCTTCACACAAAACTGTGAAAAACACAGGAAGAGGGGGGATACCCCCATCATTTTTCAACTCTAAAAGTTGCTCAAAACTGGAGTTGAATGTCTTGAGTGAGAAAACGGCCCTCCTACACTAAACCGAACAGCTTTAGCTCAAATGCCTAAAGAGAGAAAACGACTCTGTTGCCCTAAACCAAACGGCCTTAGCTCGAATTCTAAAAGGAAACGGCTCTCCTGCCTTAAACCAAACGACAGTGGCTTACCTGCAAGAAGAGACAGAACGACCCTCCTGACCTAAACCAAACGGCCGTGGCTCACCTGCATGGCGTGCTCCTGCTCCTGGCGAAGCTCGTCCGCCAGGCGGGCTGCATCAGCGCCGGCCTTCTTGCTGCGCTCCTCCGAGTTGCGCAGCTCGCCGTTCATCTCGTCCAGGTCGGTCTGCATGGCCTGGATGTCTGCCTCCAGCTTGCGTTTCTGGCCGGTGAAGGAGCTCACCTGGGCGGGACAGCTCGTTCACGCGGTCGTTGGCCTCTGTCAGTTCGTTCTCCGCTCCCTTGCGAGCACGTTCAGCCTGTAGGGGGGAAATGGAATTCAGGTCAATGTGAACCCTCTTTGCTTTATAACCCTAGTTAGCGAAGAGGACGTCTCAGGATTTGAAATAAGCTGAAAGAAAACTATGAACAAATAAAAGGTCAAATTTCAAAAGCTGTACACAAGCGGAAAAACCTCCAGGAAATGTATACGTGCTAACAATATGTCAAACATAGCGTCATCTTCTTCTGAGAAAGTTCACGGTACTTTCCATTATCTGGAAAGCCATGAAGTCAACCCATATAATGGTGCTAAAATATCCATTTAGAAATATTGTTATTGAGCAGAAAACAGAAGAAAAATTACGTTTCACATTATACTTTGTGAATATATTTGCAGCTCATGTAATTTCATTTTGCAATAATTGTCAATATCAGCAAAATCTTTGTTGATCTTGTATATTCTTTTCTGGTCGTTATATACATTAATTTCTCAACAACGGCTGAATCAAGAAAACTGCATAATCTCCATAAAATTACGGAAAGTGATTTTTAGGTCTACAAAATCATGAACACATTCCAGGTATATCTAAAAAAATTATATCTATAAAGGACAGTCAGATCATACTGCACGAACAAGAATACTTTGTGTTGCATTTCGACCAAAAAACCGACAAGGAAGAAGAAAAATGGCACCACTCACACTCTCCAGGGCGTTTCTGAGTTCGTCCAGCTCTCCACTGAGAGTAGTGCAGCGGCGTTCCGCCATGTTGTAGGACTCACGTGCCTCCTCACGTGCACGCTGCTCCTCCTCTGTCTTGGCCTGCTCCTCCTGAACCACCACACACAACATCAGGGTCAGAAAAAAAAGAGGTCAGTTCAATTTGATTTGTGCAAAATTCGATCACAGAGGCCATCAAAATCTGAAAGCAAACTCCGTGACAATAAAAAGACATGAAACACTCATGGCTGAAAATGCACAGACCAGTTGAATCCAGCAATAAAGCACGTTTCCTAGCTACTACACTTTACCAACAGAGTCTGCTTTGTTCCTTATCATTAATCGGCGCAGCCTCGACCTCTTTTCAATTTCAAAAGAAGAAAGAAAAAATTGAAAAAGGTAATATAATGATTTGGAACATGGTAAAAAAACATCTTCTTGAATGAAAAAAGCCTTCTGCCACCGGGGAGCTGTCCGAATGTCATGAAAGTGAAATCCTTTCTAACTGAAAGGAGCATCATCCAATTCAATCTAATCCAATGCGACGATACAATAAAGTACAATACAGTAAAAAGCAATGTAATGCGACAAAATAAAATATGTCACAATGATTGTAAAGCGACACATAAAAAGAGCTCTCAAATCCACCGAATCATTATGAAGTAATGATTAACAAACCAAATAAGTGAAGCAAAAAAAAAAAAAAAAAGAAGAAGACAGCAACGTTATGACCCTCACTGACCTTCATGAAGCAAGCAAAAAAGAAAACCAGACAGAAGGTACACGAAAGAAAACGATCATCCGCAGCTTGAGCGTTCTTCCCACGTTTCATCTTTGACAATATGGCCTAAGACTCTTTTCTATTCTGAAGCATTATTTTTCAAACACACACACACACACACACACACACACACACACACACACACACACGAGAGAGAGAGAGAGAGAGAGAGAGAGAGAGAGAGAGAGAGAGAGAGAGTCAGACAGAGACAGACAGACAGACAGACAGAGAGAGAGAGAGAGAGAGAGAGAGAGAGAGAGAGAGAGAGAGAGAGAGAGATGTCTCTCCGTCCACGCCATACCTGCAACTGTTGCTGGAGCTTCTTGACGTTCTTCTCGGTCTCGGCCTTGGCACGGTTGGCCTGATCCAGGCCGATCTCCAGCTCGTTGATGTCGGACTCCAGCTTCTTCTTGACGCGCATGGCCTCCGCCTTGCCCTTGGCCTCGGCCTCCAGCGACGCCTGCATGGAGTCCAGAGCGCGCTGGTGGTTGCGGCTGTCAGGAGGGGAGAGAACAGCTTTCAGTCGTAAACGAGAGAGAGAGAGAGATTGGCGTGGAACAACTCTGAATTAACGTCAGCGATGAATTAGCTAGTCCTTTTGGGGATGGAAGATGAAGGCCCCTTCAGCATGTTTTTAATAATTTACAGAGCCATGAACGGTTGCACGATTTAAAAAAAAATAAGTAAGTTCATCCGACACCGCAAAGCTTTTTTTTTTAATATAGTGTTTTTTTTTTTTTTAACTTTCTAGAAAGGGGCTGGGCGGGACGATCTAAAAGGCATTGTAGTCTCCCCGCTGCACTCCGCCCCTGGAAGCGTAAAGTCAATCATTTCTCCCAGCTCGGATTAAGAAAAAAAGATACCCCTACGGTGCTAAATCTCTAAATATTACGTTTCAAAAAGAAGTGACTGAGGGCGGAAAAATGAAGCAAAATTTAGAAAAAAGAGAGGGGGTTAGCTACCGCCAAGGATCAGACAAATAGAGTACAGGACTAGACACTGTCCTGTACGCGGTTTGTCTGTGTCCTTGGCGGTAACTAACCCCCTCTCTTTCTAAATTTTTGTCTGGAATATTGTTGTTCACAGATTTTGTTTCAACACTACCGAGCGAAAAGCTCACAATCTATCGCTTCTACATAGTTTAAGTTCCAGTTTACGTAAAAAAAAGGTAAAAGATATAACGCTTTTGTCTACCATGTCTATTGCCGTATCTAATGGGGAGGGATACATATAAGAGTACTTTTTAAAAACGTGCTCAATGCAATGGACGAACAGAAAGAAAGAAAAGATAGCAAAAGAAAAGAATGAAACTAAGGAAGGAAAGAAAGAAAAAAAGGAATCAATGCGCTAATCCACAAAAAAGGCAGACGGCAGCAAAACAAACAAAGCCCTCACCGGGTGTTCTCAAACTCCTCCTCTTTGTCTTGGATGCGTCGGTCGATCTCGGAGCGGACCTGAGAGATCTCTAACTGCGAACGCATCACCTTGGCCTCCTCCTGTTCCAGGGCGGCCTCGGCCTCCTCCAGGGCGGCCTGGAGCTCCTCCTTCTCCAGCTCCAGACGCTTGCGAGCCTTCTCCGCCTCGTGGACACTGCGGCCCACCGTCACTGAGCTGCTCTGTGAGGTCGTGGATCTCGTCTGTGGACAGCGGTCAACATGACTCAGATCATATCTTGCCCAGTGGCCGAGTGGGAGATAGGATGAATCTAAGATGACGCTGAAGATAAATGTTGTATTTATGTCTATTGTCCAAAACTAATAAGTCAAATTGTAGATCTACTTTGAGCTGTCAGTATGAAGCGAGAATATGTATAATTTATATGAAATCATCATTTCAAAAACAAAATTTCAAACTTGAGAGATATTTTTAAAAGAAAGGCCAAAGGTATGGATGGGGATTTCTTCTATCTGCGCCTCTGTCTTTTTAATGTATATGTCAAAATCAACGTACACCTGTTTACATTACCTCTGTATCTGTAATGTGCTTAAGTTTTTTTTTTAACGAAATTTAAAAAGATCGCATAGAAAAATACGAAAAAGGAGGAAAGGAGAAAATACGCGAGGTAAAAAAAAAAAACAGGAAGGAAATAATAAAGATAAAAAGGGAAAAAAAAAAAGCAGACAAAGAACGAAGAAAAAGAAGGCAAAGAACACCAAGACGTAATGGCAAATACCGTTAATATTCTTCATTCCTTTCCATTCCACAGTGGTCATTTCAGGCGTGATGAAAACAAATGCATGGTAATTAAAACGGAACTCTGCAAAGACAACGAGTAAGAGCTGCAGCGGAAATGACGCTGACACCACAGAGAGAAAGACGCCCCCTACCGGCCAGGTTCTTGTTCTCCCGCGCAGGGCCTCCTGACCGTCGTGGGCCTCCTCCAGCTGAGCCTTGACGCGGAACAGCTCGGCGCTGTAGCCCGGGCCTCCTTCTGGGCGTTCTCCAGCTCCATCTGGAGGTCCCTCACCTTGGCCTCCCACTCGCCGATCGTCTTGTCGAAAGCGCGCTGCTCTTTCTCCAGGTTGTTGGCGTTGGCGTTGGCCTGCGCGTGGAAGGAAAGGGAGATGTGTGTTGAGCTTTGCGTGTTTGTTGTCTAACAGTTAACTTGTGGGGCTGTTTATTCTATCATGATATTTCCTTTCCATGCTCGAGGATATTTACAAAGTTAAAGGAAACGCGAAAAGGTGGGTCGTCAATTAGAAATTTATAGTATTAGTTACTGAAGGTTTCAGAGATTTCATGAAATGTTGGGTTTTAACATGTAATTCATATACATAATAAATAACTACTTTCATCTTTTTCTACAAATGGAAAAAAAAAGAGCAGTTTGTGTTAAATGGGTCGATCTAACGCTGGGTTAAAAACATTCAGCGTATCATAGACACTGAGGCAGACAGAAAGACAGACAGACAGACACAAAGGGACGGAAACAGAGACAGAGAGGTAGAGACAGACTGAGAGGGAGTAGGGGGGGGGGGTCAAGACTGACAGATGGACAGAAAAAAAAACAGAAACAGAAAACAAAGCAACTTTCAAACTGAAAGGGGAAAAATAATACAATTTAAATTCGCCGATCCGTTTATACCGTCAGTGACAACTCGGGACAAAAACACGAAAAACAGGAAAAGACAAGCTCCCGACAAACAAACCCTCAAGCACTCCCCCTAAAGAGAAACCGAACTCCAGCCCAGTCCGGAACACTCACGCGCTCAACGTCCACCATGAGGTCCTCCAGCTCGCCTTGCAGTCGGGCCTTGGCCTTCTCCAGAGACGCCACCTTGGCCAGCGCGGCCTCGGCGGCCTGCTCGGCCTCGGACAGCTTGTTCTGCAGCTTCCTGCGGGCCTCCTCCAGCTCCTCGGCGCGTGCGGCGCCCCTCACCCTCGACCTTGGCGCGCCACTGCTGGGCCTCCGTGTTGGCCTTGGACAGCTGCCTCTGAAGGTCGGACTTGCTGTGTCCTGCTCCTCTTCCAGCCACTGCTCACGCAGGGCTTCCAGATCCGAGTGAGGTTGCGCACACTTCGCTCGACAGCTTCTGGCGGGCCTGGAGATTGGAAGAGGTGGTTGGGTGAGAGTTGTTGTTGGGCTTTGGTGTGGTGTGGTCTGGAGGAGGGTGTGCGTGTGTGTGTGTGTGTGTGTGTGTGTGTGTGTGTGTGTCCATGTGTGTGTGTGTGTGTGTGTGTGTGTGTGGTGTGCTTGTGTCTGTGTGCGTGTGTGTGTATGTGTGTGTGTGTGTGCATGTGTATGTGTGGTGTGCATGTGTGTGTGTGTGTGTGTGTGTGTGTGGGTGTGTGTGTGCTTGCCACAGTTGTCCCCCTTCGCGCGCTGTGGCGCGCTGTGTGTGTGTCAAACTTTCTCTGTTTCCACTGTGTGTGCATGCGCGCTCGCTCCGCAGCGCCGAGTACAAGTCAAATTGTTCCTCTGTGTTTCACCTTCGTTCCTCTCTTGGTGTGTACTTGTTTTTTCGTTCGTTTCATCTGCACACAAGCTCCCCCTTCGCTCTCCTCTCTCCTCTCTCTCTCTCTCTCTCTCTCTCTCTCTTCTCTCTCTCTCTCCTCTCTCTCCTCCTCTTCCCTCTCCTCCTCCTCTCTCCCTCCCCACTCTTCCACTCTCCTCCCCCAACTCCTCACCCACCTGCTCCCTTTCTCTCCTTCCACCCCCAACCAAACACACACGCCTCGTAACAAACCAACAACAACAACAAACAAAAGCACCTTAAAAACAAAACAAAAAGTAACCCCCAAAACTAAAGTCCTACCACATCACGTGCACCGCACGTGTCACTCGTGTACTCACGCGGGTCTCGTCCTCCAAGCTGCGCTTGGCCTCTTCCAGCTGCGCGCCCAAGCGGACTTCTCCTTGGTCACTGCCACATGCCGATCTTGTGCCGCTCGGCTCCCTCCAGCTCAGTCAGCTCTCTGGCCTTCTGATCGCGTGAGGTTCGACTCGGCTTAGCGTTTGAGTTTCTTTCCTGCGGCAGTCGGTTCTTCTGGGCCTTGGAGATCGTTAACCTGGCTGTCGCGGGTCGACTCTCGTTTTCCAAGGATACCTTAAGCGTTATTCTTCTCTCTAGCTCTCTCTGCGCCCTCCTCCTCTCTCTCGGTCCTCTCTCTCTCCGAAGGCTATCAGGTGCCCTGCGTAGGGTACGCCTCCAACACTCCACATATTCTCTCTCTCTCTCCTCTCTCTCTCTCTCTCTCGGGAGGGTTCGTTTTTCTCTCTCTCATCTCGTGTCCCCTGGTTTCCTCTCCGTCACGTCTCTCTCTCCCTCTCCTCTTCATCTCTCTCTCTCCTTCTCCGCTCTCTCCCTCTCTCCTCCTCTCTCACTTCCTCCCTCTTTCCAGTCTCTCGCTCGATCAGAGTTCCTCTCTCCTCAGGGGTCTCTTCCATACTCTCCTCTGCTACCAAACTCTCCTCTTTTTCTCTCATCGTTCTCGTCTCTCTCTCATCTCTCCTCTCCTCTCCTCCTCCCTTCTCTCTCTCTCTCTCTCCCTCTCTCCTTTTGTCTTCCCTCTCTCTTTGTGTCTCTCTGACTCCCCTCGTCGGCCTCTCTCTCTCTCTCGTCATCTGCCTTTGTCTCTTTCTCTTTTCGTACTTCTCGTGTCTTTCACTCTACTCACACAACATCGCACTCACGCATGCACACACTCTGTTGCACGCACTTCGCTCTGCACTTATACCGACTCGCACCTCTACTCGTCTCCCTCCTCTCCTCTCCTCTCTTCTACTACCCTCTCGCTCTCTCTCCCTCTCTCACTCTCTTCTCCTCTCCACATCTCTCTCCTCTCTCTTCTCTCTCTCTCTCTCTCACACACACACACACACCCACACACACACACTACACACACCCACTCCACACACTCACAAACACGCGCGCGCCCACACAACACGCTCATACACATTCTTGAGGGCACGGACGCACTCACTCACACACACACACACACACACACACACACACACACAACCACACACACCACACACTCGCACAGAGTGTAATTCATTGCTGCTTTTCTTTCATAGAAAACGTGTTGACAAACAAATGACTTTGCCCAACATGGTCATAGCAGTTACTATCATAGTAAGCACACACCCGTTTTATTTTTTTCTTTCCACCAAAACAATTCACCTCAACAAAGTTTGGAACAAAAATAAAACCGTGCAAATTCAACCATTCAGTAAGTCAATAGCACACAAAGGTCAGAAGAATGACACACAACCTATATGTTTTCGACACAGTTTTACAGTTTAAAGAAAATGAGACTAAACAAGGTCCATTTCGTCGGAGCCTTTAAATCTGAAATTATAGTAAAGAAAAAAAAAAACCGAGATACTATCTACAATTTCAACCACGTACTCCACAGATAGTCAGGTGGATTCCTGTATCAAATTTTGTTAGCACCAAGCATTCCCCTCAATCAGTGGATCACAATACAAAAAGAGAGTATCATATCCAAAACACCTAAATAATATTTAGATAACTCCACTAGATTCTGATTGAGCCAAGCACGCGAGAGGACACAGCCCAGACAAAGAGGACGGTGTGCGAGACGTTTCTTTTACAGGGTCGAACACTCCGTCGCTTCACTTACACCATTTGAAGCTCTAGTACCCTCTGGCTCAGCGTGTGCTCCAGCTTGTACAAACCCACAAGTCCTCGATCTCGCAGTTTCCCCATCGTCCGGTCCTTTTCCTAAATCTGATTACATGTGTCATTGTCACCCAGTCGTATGCTCGCCTTTTCTTTTTTATTAAAACTTATATTTCCATATGGGCTACCAGGCCGCACATCTCACTCTTTATTGCCGAAGACATTCTCGCCGTGAACCTCTACGGGAACATAAAACGACAACAAAAAAGGACATACCGCCCTTAAAAAGAGTACCACAAATTCAAACTTAAAGAACAGTTACTGGTCCGCCGAACCAACCAAGGGAACATTACAAGACAAAACATTATGCGTTTCGACCTCTTTGACCTTTTCAAGGCAACAAGGAAAAACAGCATCAGTTCAATGAAACGAAAAGAAAGAACACAATTAATTATTAGTTTCATTCAGACCAATGAAAACGAAGAAAGAACAATTAATTACGATCATCAGACATTCAAAACGAAGAAGGAACAATTAATTGTGATCTCCTCAAAATTGGGGCAAGTGGACGTGAAATGAAAACGAGGTGTAGAAGGACGAAACGCGAGTGAATAATAATGACCAATAATAATAACAACGTCATTCATAAAATGTCGTATGCCTGCCCGAGACAGAGCAATGAGGTCAAAACGCATCAGCTTTGTTGTAATTAGGTTTTCCTCTTTCGTTCGACGGAACAGGGTTTTTTTCTATTATTTATTTTTTTTTTTATTTGATTTTATTTTTTTTTAAAGTTTGCTTCAATTTCCGCTGAAGTCAACATGAGCCTTTCAAACCAGCAACCAA
>JADBJO010000165.1:337500-340000 GCA_016801955.1 Conus betulinus
GCTTTGGTCCCCTAATACTGTGATTCAGAAAATGATTAAATGTCTGGAAACGTGGATGAAAATATCATATGTTAAAGAAATCACAGACGATGAACGTTTCGTTGTCTATATGCTTCTCACACTACTCCCAGCCCTGCAAGCTATGGAGACATTGGATTCTTCTTGCTAGCTCTTCTACAAGGCCTAAGTTCATGTTAGTATAGAAGAGGAGAGGTCCGAATGTCTACCGCTGTCACTTCAAGAGATGAGCCCAAACGCCCCATCATTCCTGAGGTATATAAAACGTAGTACAAATTTAGGCGCTTTTCATCGCATCATCGTGAAACAAAATATAAGTAACTGGCCTGATTCTAAATGTGACTGTTTTCTCTGAAAAAAAGAACATGAAATGTGGACACGCTTAAATGGCGGCTTGCTTCTCTGACCCCTAAACAGTCCTAACTAGGAACTCAATGCCATATTCTGAATTCGAAACTGAACTGAATTCTATTTCAGAATACCTGTTGTAAAGACAGAGCTTGAACCAAGATGAATCCGTGTAGCGCTGCTTTGTTTCTTCAATCAAGTCATGTTTAAAATAACTGAATCGATCAAAAAGAGGGGTACTGACCTTGCCTCGTGCGGCGCGTTCGGCTTCAAGCTCCTCCTCCAACTCCTCGATACGGGCCTGCAAAGCACGCGTTGTCATGGTTACTGGGACTCTCAACGCCACCCAACACACAAATCTTTTACCAGCGAAATCACTTCTAGGGTTACGGCAGCAAACTCACACCACCTCGGCGACTATCTCATCCACATCAAATCTTTCAACACTCACAATGCTCATCCATTTATAAGTGGTCCTGTTTTGTGCACAGTGTGTATAAACCAAGAAATTGGAAGTATGGCACATTTAAAAACAAAGAAGGATAAATCAATGGCTCAATTTTCATAAACAAATCAAATCGCAGTCGAAATATTGCACAACATCAAAAGACGATTATGCAGTCGAAATATTTAACAATATATTTTCTCGTTGAGCAGTCGTGGAAAAAAAATTCGAAAAAAAACTCCAAAGTCAGTAGTATATCATCAGCGGCCTTGGACGAGGGGGGAGACATTAGTCGAAGGAAAAATTGGAAGGACAGTGCTTCGGTTTGTTGGACGGCAGAGGCTGAGGATTGAACCGGGAGGAGGAGGAGGAGGGAAGAGGAAGGGAAGAGGGGAGGGCACACAAGGAGGAACAGGAGGAACCTGGTCACGTCTGTTTCAGACGAGGAAGCTGCAGAAAATGCTCCCGCCAGACAGCGTGTTGGCGTGGGGCATACTTCAAATATGAGTCACTTCTAGGCCCCAAAGGCTCGCAACAAGAGGGTGGGGGAGGGTGCGGGGTAATGGAATGGGGGAGGTGGAGCCAAAATGGCAGGTATAGAAACGGCAACATTGCTTGTAAGGAAAACACGTCAACCTTTTTTTTCACGTGTTTCAGAGCGAGGGTGTCTGGAAAGTTGCCTTTTTTTTTCTTCGTGTTTTTTGTTTTTGTTTTTTTTTTTTTTTTTACCTTACGGCACTGGCAGTCGCAGCAGAGAAAGCAGTCGCTAATGACGCAAGCAGAGTTTTCAACGGCCAAAAATAACCATCACATCCGTAACAATATGAACAAACGAGTTTTCGCTTTGAAAAACATGCTTCCCTGATGCAACCCTGCTGTCTTGGCCGTCATGAAATGTGCATTCACACTAAATTACTTTGGCACCAGCACGCTGTTTATCACAGCGCACTGGTTGTGAAGATCTGCTTACATGCAGGTCTGGGTTCCATGAATAAGCATGTGAACTGCTGTTGAGACTGTTCTCTCTCTTACAGCAAGACACCAGTAATTGCTATTTATGCCTGACAGATCGCGTTAAATATGAACAATATGGACTTGAGAGAAAACCGAAAAGCATGATCTAACATGATTTATGTAGAGCAATATTGCAGAGGATTCTGAACAAATAGCCGACGAGCAAGAATGCATTTCAATTACGGGAACATAGATGAAGGAATAAAGGAAATTTCTAGTTATTTTTTTTTTACTAGCAGAACTGCTGTGTCAGTTTTCCATACACCCTCTGAGCCCTTCAGTAGAGTGACGATCCTTTCTACTACCTATATTCAGCTGAAATAAGCTCAGATTAGCATGATTTTTTGTATGGCGGCGTTTTGAGGGAACACTTAAAACTCGGCCGTTCGATGACTTGTGACGTTTCATCACTATCTTTCATCAAAAAGACATTTCTGCTTATGATTCAGAATCTGCAATGACAGACATGCAGTTATAAGCTTAGCAAACACTGAGCAGATCGATTACCTGTGACACATAATACACAGAAGCCCAACAGAGAAGCGAAATTTACCCCCTGTTTTCCTTTCCTGACGGGTGTTAGGGTAGCTCATTTCGTTTTTCAAACGTCATGACAGCATTTTACAAATATCATATTGGCAACAGTATCATGTCAAACAACGTAGTCAAAGATCG
>JADBJO010000165.1:345000-350000 GCA_016801955.1 Conus betulinus
TGCTGCTTTGTGCTCTGTGGCCGTCACATCAAATAATTCTTTTTTCCTCTGAGATTGAGATATATTTCCCCTGTAGACTATCGTTTTTGTTTTCTCTGGAGTGTTGTTGTTTCTGCTGCTGCTGCTGTTGCTATTGTTGATGATGTTGTTCCTCTTGTTCTCGTTGTTGTTCTTGTTGCTATTTTTGCTGTTGTTTTTATCATTGTTGCTTTTCTTCCTGCTGTTTCTTCCAATGATGGTGCTGGTGAGGGTGATGATAATGAGGGCAACGCTGCTGCCTCTAGTTGATGTTGTTTCACAAATTGAAAGAGAGAGAGAGAGAGAGAGAGAGAGAGAGAGAGAGAGAGAGAGAGAGAGAGAGAGAGAGAGAGAGGCAGAGGAGAGGCAGAGGCAGAGACAAAGAGCGTGTGTATGCATTGCGATAGTTTCTGACCTCATTTGAAAGCATCACAAGCATTTGCCCACGCTCTTCTACACAGAAGAATGTTGCTGACTTGCGTGCACGTCCTATGACTTCATTGTTTCGAAAAGTTGAGCCGGTATCCAAACTAAACCAAATTATCATGACTCATATACCAAAAGTGTGTTGGAAAAAACATTGGCAGGCATTCAATGATCTGTAAGTAGCTTCAAGAGATCACAAAAGTATTCATATTGAAACAAAATGAATGTTCGTGAATCTCACACACAGCCACCTCTCTTGCGGATTATTCCATCAGTGTTCCCAAACTGTTCCAGCGACAGTAATACCGAGATGGAACAAGCATTGTACGACATATAAATACACATCGCCGAAAATATTCAGCCTATATTAAAAAGAAAAATGCTTTTAAATCATGCAAAGCCCCGATAAAGATTCAATGAACAATGAAAATTACCGATTTCTTGTTCCAGAATCAATGACAATGAGATGGAAATCAGTGATATGAGCAAACTGAGACAAGGTTTGATTTTAATAAATCAAAATCTTTATCAAAACAGATTAATACTCAGGCCTAATATTAGTTGCAGCAATCTGTCTAACAGCGCATCTCGCTAACAGTGTTCCAACAACAGCACTCCAGCAACAATCACACTGAGATAGAATAAGCACTATAGGGTGAGCTAGTTAGTGTAACATGATTAAATAAATACATAAATACGTCAATACAGGAGCTATGCAAACAGCCAAAAATATCAATTTCAGCAAACGATACTGACGTCAGATTACCCTAACGATGTTCCCGAATCACTCTAGGTATAACCACATTGAGGTGGAACCAGCGATGTGTGGTGAGCTCAGTCACTTTAAAATAAAGAAAGAATAGATAAATGTTGTAGCCATGCATGCCCGCCGAAATTATCAGTTCCAGCAAATGATGCCGACAATAGATTATTCTAACAGTGTTCCGAAATCATTCCAGCAAAAATGGCCCTGAGATGGAACCAGCACAGTAAAGTTAGCTAGGTCACTTTAAAACAAGTGAGAACATAAATAAGCAAATAAATAAATGACCAAATAAACAAACAGATAAATAATTCATCAATGTCGAAGTCATGCAAAAGCTGAAATTATAAGTTCCAGCAAGCAACTACAGATCACTCTCACAGTGTTCGATATACATTGCAGCAGCATAGCACCGAGAAGGAACCAGCACTGTATGATAAGCTAAGCATGTGTAATATTAGTAAGCCAATGACTAGATAAAGCAAAAAACAATTTCGCAGTCATGCATAATGCCGAAATTATCAGCTCCAGCAAGCGATGCTGACTACTGATTATTCTAACAGTGTTCGACACCACTCCAGCAACAATGGCACTAGTATAGAACAGCACTGTATCAATGAGCTAAGTATGTGTAATGTTAGCAAGCCAATGAATGAATAAAGCAAAACATAAATGTTGTAGTCATGCATACAGCCGAAAACATCCATTCCAGCAAGCGATGCCAACAACAGATTAATCTAACAGTGTTCCGAAACCATTCCAGCAACAATGGCACTGAGATGGAACCAGCACTGTAGTGTGAGTTAGGTGACTGTAGAATAGTTAACTACATAAGAAATGGCCAATCAATAAATAGATACATAAGTACATCAATGTAGAAGTCATGCAAACAGCCGAAAATATTTCCAGCGAGCGATGCCAACCGCAGATTATTCTAACAGTGTTCCGAAACCATTCCAGCAATAATAATACTGAGATGGAACCAGCACTGTACAATGAGCTAAATATGTTTGAAATTAATAAGCAAATCAACAAATAAAGCAAACTATGTAAATGTAGTCGTCATGCATGCAGCCGAAAAACACACATTCCAGCGAGCGATGTTGACAACAGATTATTCTAACAGTGTTCCGAAACCATTCCAGCAACAATTATACTGAGATGGAACCAGCACTGTATGATGAACTAAGTATGTGCAAAATTTGCCAGCAAATGGAAAAATAACGCAAAAAGCAAATGTAGCAGTCATGCTTACAGCCGCAATTATAAATCTCAGCAAGCGATGTTGACAACAGATTATTCTAACAGTGTTCGACACCATTCCAGCAACAATGGCACTGAAATAGAACCAGCACTGTATGATGAGCTAAGTATGTGTAATGTTAGCAAGCCAATGAATGAATAAAGCAAAAACACAAATGTAGTAGTCATGCAAGCAGCCGAAAACACACATTCCAGCGAGCGATGTTGACAACAATTTATTCTAACAGTGTTCCGAAACCATTCCAGCAACAATTACACTGACATGGAACCAGCACTGTATGCTGAGCTACGTATGTGTACTGTTGGTAAGCCATTGAATGAATAAAGCAAAAAAGTAAATGTAGCCGTCATGCATACAGCCGAAATTATAAATCTCAGCGAGCGATGTTGTTGACAACAGATTATTCTAACAGTGTTACGAAACCATTCCAGCGACAATGGCACTGAGATGGAACCAGCACTGTAGGGCTAGTTAGATGACTCTAAAACAAATAAACAAATAGATAAACAAATACATCAATGTAGAAGTCATGCAAACAGCCGAAAATACCAGTTCCAGCGAGCGATGCTGACTACAGATTATTCTAACAGTGTTCCGAAACCATTCCAGTGACAATGCCACTGAGATGGAACCAGCACTGTATGATGAGCTAGGATGTGAAATTATTAAGCAGATGATAAAAATAAAGCATAAAAATGAATATATGAGTCATGCATACAGTGGAAATTGTAAGTCTCAGCAAGCGATGCCGACAACTGATTATTTTAACAGTGTTCCGAAACCTTTCCACCAATAATCATACTCAGATGGAACCAGTAGACCTACTGTATGAAGAGCTACGTAAGCACAATACGTAAGCACATATATATATATATATATATATATATATATATATATATATAGTAAGCCAGTGAATACATAGAGCAAAAAAATATGTTGTAATCATGCAAACAGCCCGAAATATCAATTCCAGCAAGCAATGCCAACAACAGATTATTCTAACAGTGTTCCGAAACCATTTCAGCAACAACGATACCGAGATGGAACCAGCACTGCATGATAAGCCAAGTAACTGTATCAAGAGTAAATAGATGTTGAGTCACGGACAGAGCGGAACGCAGTGGAAGACAATGTGAGAGAGCACTCATCTCACTGACCTCCTCACGTTCTCCTCAAGTTCCCGTTTGACACGTTCCAGGTCTTCCACGTTCTCCTGCGTGGCCTTGAGGTCTTGCTCCAGCTTTCTCTTGGCCTTCTCCACGTCACCACGGTGCTTCTTCTCACGTTCCAGGTTGTCTTCCAACTGCACACATGTCAACCAAACGCAACATGTAAAGCGGAGTCTGGGTAGCAGGAAGAGTAGTAGCCTAATGAGTCACGCAGTCGCCCGAATGAATTTTAACCCGACTGCTGATTTCTGTACAAAGTGTTCCGAAAACTTTTCAATGGGAACAACACTTAACCAGCAATGTGTGACGTTCTTATTACAAAACAAATCATCATGCTTTCAACGTTAATCATCAGGTTAGATCAACATTAGCAAGTCGCGCCAAAGTTGAATGACTTTAATTAACGATGCTGATCACCAATTTCTGTAAAAGTGTTCCAAAATAATTTCAGGCCCAGTCACACTCAGACAGAAACAGCGCTGTGTAACCAAACTGTGGAGGGAGACATGACTAAGAAATGATTTCCATAAACAAAGAAACAAAATCAATGAATTTATGAATTAGTGTTGGCAGAGACCTGATCGGCAAGAATCAATCCTGGCAGGTCGAGCGGTCATCTATACAGTATGCGAACTATATCGACTGTTCCTCTAACAGTATTCTGAAACTGTTTTAGCTACTGCTGCTCTAGATCAGAACCCACACAATGCCAGTTAACTGGTCATAACATATTTAAAGCAGTAAATAAAAGAAAATTCACGCGGTAGAAAGCAGAAGAAAAAAAGAGAAAAATCAGTTTCGGCAAGTGATAACAAGTGCCCACACACACACACACACACACACACACACACACACACACACACACACACACACACACACACCACCACCACCACCACCACCACCACCACCACCACCACCATCAACAATAACAACAACAATAACAACAAAACATAAACAACAACAACACCACCAACACCAACAACGTTGTAATTCCTTCGCAGCATGCGTGCCCCCCCTGTCCAAACCTCAACACACACCACCCACTCGCATCCTCACTTCACGCCCATCAAGATCGTCATGGCGGCCAACCAACCTCATCCAGGGTCTGTTCCAGTTTGGTCTTGAGCTTGCTGAGGTGGTTGACCTTGTCCTCCTCCGCCTGCAGGTCCTCCAGAGTCTTTTTCTGCTGCTCCTCCATGGCCTTCTTCTCCTGCCCAGCTTGGCGATCTGCTCGTCCTGCTGCGCCATCTCGTCCTGCAGGGTCTTGATCTGGTTGTCCTTGGTCTGCTTGTCCTGCTCGGCCTGTGGGCGACATCAAACATGATAAATAGGATTAACTCTATGATCATTGTCGTTATTG
>JADBJO010000165.1:352500-362500 GCA_016801955.1 Conus betulinus
GAAAGGGATAAATCAGACAGTATTAAGAGCATTCTATAATCCTTTGTATAGAGGTAGAAGCAGTCAATGAAAAAATTGAAAAGCATAAACATAAAAATACAATAAGGGATCAGGAAGGACAGACAAACAACAGACAGACACACATCTCTGAGCGACGCCTCCTCGTACCTCTGGTCCTGCAGTTTCTTGTAGGCCTTGCGCATGAGATAGCCGCGGATGAAGGCCTGGAACATGGAGATGATCTTGGACAGGCGCTCGTCACGCATGTCCTCCAGCATACCCAGCACGCCGGCCTTGAAGAACACCTTGGTGGCCCAGGCGGTACTCGGCCTGGTCCAGCTGCAGGGCGGACAGGATCTTGTCCGTCACCTGCTTGCCGTCCACAAAGCCCTGCGGGATGGCGTTGGGGGCCAGGATGGAGTATCTGTCCACAACAGGCACTGCCTTTGTCAATCCGGTAAGATAGTTTATAGCCTTTATCATTATTGTGCAGCTGACCACACAAGACTTTTTAGGGGCTGTCAAAGTCATACAGGAAAAAGGTCATATTCTGAAAAAGTTACATCCTGAATAGAGACACAAACGACGAAAACAATTAATGGCACGTTAATTAACTATTGACAAACCATAAGACGGATAAAACTACGCCGTGTCGACAGCACATAACTCTCCGGTGACGGAACAATAGAGGATTGTCATGATACACAGTGCCCTTGGCTATCTGCAACGCTCTGGTTGCTGTTCTCTTAGTTTCCATCACACGTTTCAAAGGGCAGGGAATGGGGCAATACGATCCGGCACTTGCCACTACCATGTGTCCATCATGTTACAGTGTAGGATGAGAAATATTATCAAGTATTGCATATTTCACTTGAGCAGATTATTCAGTATGTAATGGTAAATGATCCACCTGACCGCGGAAGATATCTCCGATATTTTAATGAAATGAAATATTTCATTAAAAAATAATGGACTATTTGTATATATTCTATCAAAAAGGTCATAACCTTTGAACTTCCATTTTCCCGGTAACAGAACAAAAATCACAAACAGTAAGATCTTCTACACATCCTGTCTACTTCAAGTGATCACTATAAAGTTTTAAATCAAATCTAAATAGAGAAAAAAGAAGAAATAAACACGTCATCGCTAGTAAAAAAACACCACGTGGTTCTCTTTTTCACGAAGGAAATTCAAAGACGGGAAACCCGCTCACCTCTGCTTGAATTCAGAGTAGATGATTCTATTGGGGAAGCCTTTGCGGCAGATACGGATGCCTTCAAGCACACACCGTTACACTGCAGCTGATGCAACACCAAGTGAGAGTCGATGAGACCTGGAAACAAGGCACAACTCCGGGTCAGTTCTCTATAAACTCTGTAAAAACTATACTGCATTGCATTGCATGGCACTGAATCTATTGTATACTATTGTATTGTATTGTGTCATATTGTATCGTATGTGTTCTATTGTATTGCATCGCATCATTTTTAATTGTATCGTATTGTAGTGCATTGCACTGGATTGCATTGTATTGTATTTCATTTTACAGCACTGCATTGTATAACTTCATCACCATTACAGTCTACGCTATGTAAACGTCGAACCGTTCCTCCGTGGGGACGTCGCAATAATAAACCGCCA
This sequence comes from Conus betulinus, assembly GCA_016801955.1. Classification (NCBI taxonomy): domain Eukaryota; kingdom Metazoa; phylum Mollusca; class Gastropoda; order Neogastropoda; family Conidae; genus Conus; species Conus betulinus. Next base: position 354,145 of record JADBJO010000165.1, read on the forward strand.
CCTGTACTTTCGCTTTTCTCTGCCTAAATATAGATAGATATATAGATATTGATAGAAAGAAAATTTTAAACCTCTCAAACTGGATGTTCTACATCTTGTTGCCAAGGACAGCGCCCTGGATGCCGCAGCTTCTTTACATGCGTAAAGTGACTGCTGTACACGGACCTCAATTCATCATCTCGTCCAAAAGATTTGCACACAGACCACCATTTACTGTCTAAAGGAATCGGTCAGAAATAAAATCGCCCCGTACTGGATACGAACCAAAGACCGAAGATTTTTTTTGCTTCTTATGCCAGAGCGTTATCCCCTATGCCAACTATCCACATATATTTATAATACGCGTTCTGCGTGTCTTGTCTGAGTGGGAAGGAGTGAGGCTGAGGGTGAGGATGGGGGACAGTCTGACACATTAAGCGCGTTCTGTGTGTCTCCCTGTGTGTCCGTCTTCTTGATCCATCTTCAGATCCATAGTTTTGGTCTGATCTCCAAATATCACGTGATGGCCAGTTAGTACACTGGGAAGATATGGAGAGAATTACTGTTCAATGTCACTATTGGCTACTCCGAAGCGGAGCATTATCAATGGTTTAAGGGAAATAACTGTGATCAGATTCGTTACAAAAGTAATCTCCCCTGACGTTCAAACGTCAGTAAAGGACAAAGGAGTGTAAAGGGAAAGGGGAGGGGGTGTGAAGCTGAACGGGTAAAGCAGATGGTAGAATAAAAGAGCAAAATGAAAAAAAGACGGTAATAGAAAAAGGAGATGGTGGGGGAAAACAGAGACGACTGCAGGGTAGAGGATAGGAGGGACGGATAAAGCATCCAGTTATTTATATGACCGAGACCAAACCTGTCATCATGACGCTCTGCAACTTGTTTCACAGGCGAAATCGAATATCGGTAAGTGGCAGTTGAAACAGTGACGATTAAAGCATATTCTGCAATGCATCTTATTTCATTCCTTTTTCTTACCTGTGTGTAAATGCGTGGTTGATGTAAAATAGGCCTGTATACTTTCAGTTCTTTTTTGTGTGCTCATCGCTATAGATTAACAAAAACTTCCGGATCTTTGCTGCTAAAAACACGTACAAATACACTGTGCACATGTTGACATCGCCATGAACAAATGAAAATCAATCCCTGAGAATCGGGTTGAAATGCAACATCTGCATTTTCAGCATGTCAGGATGAGAGGGGGAGGGAGGAGTAGAAAGGGGAAAGGGAGTGTGTGTGTGTGTGTGTGTGTGTGTGTGTGTGTGTGTGTGTGTGTGTGTGTGTGTGTGTGACCGTACGTATGTTTGTGTATGTGTAAAATACCTGTACAGCTACACAGTTCTCGACCTTGAGAAATTCCAACAAATTAGCCTAACCACCAACAACCATTCATATTGCTGGGCATTATATTCTGAACTGGCCTGCAGTGCACAGAGCTACTCACCCGGTTCTTTGAACTCGTTGGGGATGATGCAGCGCACGAAGTGAGGATGCGTGCTGTACAAGTTCTTCATCAGCTTGTTCAGGGACTCCTGTAAAGGTCGCATCAAGTCATGGTCCGGTCACATACTGTCCTATTCTCTACACAGTCTAACGTTTACGCAAAATAAGTGCACGGCCAGCAGAGAAATAACCATTAACATCATCAGGAGAACGAAAGATGAAATGATTGTGTGTGTGTGTGTGTGTGTGTGTGTGTGTGTGTGTGTGTGTGTGTGTGTGTGTGTGTGTGTGTGTGTCTTCATTTTGAACAAGATGGACGTGTGTTTTGGAGATTTACCGACAATGCAAGTCGGTTTGGATTGCGCTGTGATACTGACTGTGCATTTTCAGTCAGCTTGCTCGTGCTCACCGGTATTTTATTGAAGTCTGTGTTGTTTGTCAATACATAGTGGCATCAAGCAGCAGAAGTATGTTTACAACATACTTACTTGCAATATAGTTATGATAGGCAACTTCCTTCTCATGATGTTGCATATACTGATCAAGACTGGATTTTAATTATCTGACATACATTATTCTTTCTGGATAATATACAGATCAATATAAGTACCACAAAACTGATTTTATGAATTCATGTGCATATGCCGGTGTACAGATGTTTTATGATTTGCTTGTACTAGACCATTCCCTTGAATAATGATAACAATATCAATAATAATAATGATAATAATAATGATAATAATAACAATAATAATACCAATAACAAATCAATGTAAAAACAACAACAATGATAATAATATTGATAACAGGGTAACTGAAGGTGAGCACTGACTAGCTAGTGTCTAACTACCTGGTTCTAGAATTACTCTACGATCATCGAGTCTGAACTATTCTATTAGTCCTGTCAGTTTGCTAAACAAGATTGCTCTCCTGTTGCTATGCTAATGGCATCTCTGCAAGGAAGTAAGTATTCCCTCGTACTTTCAGCCTCGCTGTGGTTGCCTCAAAATCTGTGGGTGAGAAGAGAGGGGAGTATGAAGAGGGGAGAGATGTTTTCGTTTCAACTCAAGACTCGCCCTTATAGAGCATGTTAAAGCACAATGACTGTCACACATGTGAATGACTTCAGACGTCTCATGTTGATGGATTTCTAGGAGCGATTCTTTTGACAATCTGCCAAAATCTGTTAAGGAAACAGAAAGGCAAAAATTGAAGTTCCCTGGTTCTACTGCACATCACTTTATACAGCAGCTACATCCAAAGGCAAGGTTGAAAATATCAAAGTTATATCGTCCTTTACATCTCGACTAGCAAAAATGTTAGTTGAAAACAATGTACTGACAAGAAACTATCCAATGACGATATTGCAAAAAGTACAATATCAAACGCTACACTAAAATCTATCATTGATCTAGTTCTCTTCAAGTTGGAGAACTTTTGAAATAGACTCTTGCTGAACAAACTTCCATTTCTGTTTCTTATTCTTCAATTTTTGTTGTCATTGATCAGTCATATTGTTGTCCTATATTCAATTCGATTTAATGATAGTCCATCCAGTGACTAAAGTTATGGATTCTTTTAGCCAGAGTTATTGCGAAATAGCTTGCAGAGGCGGTGTAATCAGATCTGCAGGGGTTTGGAGGGATAAACTTCATTTTCGTTTTATCTTCAAACTTGTTTGGTGCCGAAAAACGAAACAGAAAAAGAAACAAAGTGAAATAAAAACCAACAAAGAAGCCCTCGACAAACCACGTTCAGGATGATAACAAAGTACAATCACGCGATCTGCGACGAAAAGAAAAGTGCGTTACGTTGAAGAGGTGATTCTACCAGGAAAACGAGGGAAAGGTAGAAGGAAAACAGGATTGGTCCAACAAGGGTGGAGGAGGCTGGGATAAATCAGTGGTGGGTTGAAAACGTTGGTACGTCACAACGGTCAGTGCAGCCAGACGTCACACCCACAGACGGGGTGCGGTCACACTGCTCGGGCAATCTCTTTAGTTCACACGGGGTTCATCACAGTCTCTACTGGCCCAAGTTAGTACAGGAAGGAATGGAACGGAGAAACCGAGCTGTTGTAGAGGTTAGCTACAAAACAAACTTCTGGAAACACCCTTCTGGTATGCTCAAATGTTACAACACAAGAAAAACAAAATCAACTGGAAATGAAGACTAGTGGTTAGCGCTGGTTAAATAACTTGAGGACGTATGGCAACGTCCTTCAAGAGAGCTGTTCTGATTGGACTTAAACGAAGGCGGGGAATGATTGATTTCAACTCCGGCAACAGCCGACGACTAGGACTACGAGATATGGTGGAGATTGTCAAGTAAAGGTGTGGAGGAAACTGCACGCAAAAAAGGTCGGTTGTGCACGAGGAACTAAGGAAGGAGGAAACAGAGGGTCAGTGAACGTGAATCATGTTGACCAAGTCCCGGGGCGGTTGAAGCCCGGGACAACGTCCTCATCACAAACCCTGTGAACATGCTGGGTGAGAAAAAAAAAAAAGAAGAACGAAGGCAACGACCCCAAAACACTGCAGTCGTGGGCAGGGTGGAAGGTGTGGGGGGGAAAAAGGGGCAGTGGGGATGGAGGAGGAATCACCAGTGTTAAAGGAAGGGAAAGGTGGGAGGGGTAGAGCCGGGGGAGGGGAGGAAGGAGAAGGTTCCACTCCCACACATCATGGTCTGGTAAGGACCTGGAAGGGCTGGGACAGCATGCGGCAAATACCTTGTGCGTAGAAGAGATAGTCTGGAAAGCGGTAGACTTCTTCTTTTTGGCAGGCGCGCCCTCTATACCATGTTGAAAGGAAACAAGAACAGTTGAGTTGTTGACGCTGACAGACTCCATACACAATCACCCTAGAGGTGGCATCTCAGAGACCTGATGAAAATAGGTCAGCGTGCGCTGCCCGTTTCCATTGGCGCTCTGTACATTCTTATCATAGCGCACAGGCCTTCACATTGTCGCTTCAGAACTATTTGGTAGTAAAATGGCAAACATCTTAATGATCTTCCTTTTTACAATTTCTGCACTGCGTTCGCTTGGTGTTAATGAAACCATTCAATCGCCAATATAGAGAAATGATCTAGGTTCTGATACCAGACATAGTGAAGACCTGCTAATTGACAACATTTTGACACAAAGTCCAGCAGTCTACACGGGATTTGTACCCTGAACACCGTGGAAAAACTGCAATAGAACAGCCAACAGAATGAAGAACATATAACGAACAGACAAATGCATTACCCTATGCATACAAGAAACTGTCATAAAACTGCCTCCTTTCTGTCTCTTCCCTCTGGTGCTGGCTTCTGCATGACAAGAACAATAAGAAACACAAGTCAGATCCTCACTCATAATTCTAACATCCCCCCCCCCCCCCCCATCCCCAGGCCCGTAAGCAATCTCCATTTCTTTTTCTTTTTCTTCCGTAGCTGTGCTGGTAAACATACATTCTGACAAAAAAAAAAAGAAGAGCAAACCCTCCCTCCATGTCTTACTTCTACCAGGCATGTCTAACATCTTTCTTATATGTTTTATACCTTCCCTGTATGTTAAACATCTCACTTACATGGCTAAAATCTCCCCCGTATGTTAAGCATCTTGTGTCTAACAAGTCTCCCCATGTGTTTTAACACACTCCACGCGTCTAACATCTCCCCCATATCTCTTACACCCACCCATTCTCCACTGCATGTCTAACATGTAGCCCAGATAATAAATAAACGTATTTACTAAAGATATGGCAGATGCATCGATCAGCAGATCACATTTTCCTGTTTTCCAGCAATAACTTGCATCATAAGCAATATTAACACAGTCCTTCTACTCACCTTTCTGCAACCGGAAATGACTAAATAGAGAAAAAGAGACAGACAGACGAAAAAGATAGAAGCCAAGAGACACAAACAGGAACAGAATAATATATATATATATATATATATATATATATATATATATATATATATATATATATATATATATATCTTTTAACTAATACTGAACTCTGTAAACTTTTCGTCCCTTCAGATATTCTCTGAATAATCAAAATAAAAACAAAACAAACCTAAGCTTTCTCATTGTCAATATTTCGTGAATCCTTCCAGAAGGCAAACTGATGTTCATTTTGTTTTCTTCTGTTGAAAATAATTCTTCATTAATATGCTTCAGTTTCACACCACGCAAGATCAAACGAATTCACACACACACACACACACACACACACACACACACACACACACACACACACACACACACACACTCGCGCGCGCGCGCGCGTGCGTGCGTGCGTGCGCATTCGCACGTCTGTGCCAACACGACTGTCTTTAATCTGCCAACTAAACGTTATAAAGTTTGGGCAACATCAGCTCTAAGCGCCCGGCCCATGTCGGCAAGTCACACACACTCCGCCGATGATATATTCGACAAGCGGTGCCGACTGCCCCTTTGTCTAACAGTGGTTCCAAACCATTTCAGCAACAGTGACACTGAGATGGAAACAGCACTGTAAGGCCAGTTGTGTACTACATGATTGCCTCTGTCAGTTGAAACAATGAAAAAAAAAAACAGATACAATATTTATGGAGAAATGGTCTGGTATTCCCAAAGTATGGGCATTATTTGTCTTTAACGAATCACGAGCCACCGAAATCCCAGGTAATGGACCCCCTACAAACATTCTCCAGCCCATACACACACCCACCCCCACACACACACACACACACACACACACACACACACACACACACACCCATCTCTGTCCCATTCTCCCACCACCCATCCTCAGCAACAATGCGTAAAAAAGACCCACAGGAAGATCAAAGTTTGAATTACATCGTGTCATTGAAAGCATTCACTGCCAGTCTTCACTTCACTTACCGCAGAGCTTATCTTCGGTGCTGGATGCATGACTAAGATCCAGTAAACCCACTCAGAAAGTCCATCAGTCAGTCTGTTTGTCTGTCTTGCTTTCCCTGCACTCTTCACTCTCTCTCTCATACACTTTATTACCCATTCTCTTTTCAATGTCAAAGATTAATATGATTTTGAGTGTCGACAATCAGCTAACGCACATCAAACCATAGGTCAGCCAGTTCACATATCCTGTTTCAGTTTAGATTCTACACACAAATATACTCAAACAAAACAAATGCCGTCATGGCACAAATTGTCTAATACTTCTGGAACAGGTGCAGAACATCCTTGGGACTTTTAAACTGAAAAGTTGATTGCAGAACTGTAAGGCATGTCATGGAGGTATGGTAAAACGTTGATAGTAGGAGTGTGAAGCATGGTATGGGGGAACGGGAAAAAAGTTGATTGTAGACGGTGAGGTATAGTATTGAGGAAAAGCAAGGCTTGAGCAGCTTACTAACCGGCAACATCTGGCGGGGCGAAGAGAGCATGACGAGTGCCTCCTTGGAGTGAGACAGCAGCTCGATCACTGTCTCGTTCAGAGGATCCTTGTTCTTCTCCAGCCAGCCCGTGATGTTGTAGGGCACCTGTCACGGAGCGCACGTGCCCGATCAGTGAGCTGTATGTTATTGTCATGCAAAGTGAGAAGAAACGTAATCTTTTAATTGAGAAGATGGTGGCTTTAAGTTCCATCACTTCCCGTTTAAAACTCTTCTCGGACCTTTTTCACGTGGTAGAATTCTAAGATACAAAGGGCATAAAAGAACTGCTGGGCTGAGATCAACACAAACAGACATAGTGACACTTGTTAGGAAAAAACACACAATGGTGGCTAATACCTTGAAATTTAAGACACCAAACCATGGATAAAATACACAGAGTGGCTCTCAGTCAAGGTTAACGCATTTTCTCAGCGAAGCGGACAGCCCTGAGTTCGAATCACTTGTGGAGTCAGATGTGTACACACTGAAAACCTCTCTGTCCACCCAGCAGCAGAGGGGTACCTGATTCAGATCAGAGAAGGTTAAGGCGGTGGAAGGAGAGGGATGGGATTCACCGTAGCTCGGATTCAGTAAGCCTCTAACAGTTCACCGCCCCTATAGCTACTATGTCATGTGGACTTTTTATCCTTGGTCATGGATTCCAAGTCATTCCAATCTTGGCAATACATTGCTGTGAAAGCCAGAAACAACAGAACATAACCAGAGACTAAGGTGGGGAAGTAAATACTCACGCTGCCGGCATAGTGATGGAGCTCAAAGTGAGCCTGGACCTGGCCGGCCTTCTTGGGCTTGCCGGCTTTGCCAAAGTTGGGAGACTTGCCCATGTGGTTCGACATGAGCTTCTCCAGGAACGTTTGGTCAGTGGCCTTGGGGAACATGCACTCTTCTCCAGGATGGACAGCAGACCCATGGGCTGTGGGATAATAAGACATGCACTTTCCATCATTAAGCTATCCAATACATCGTCTTTATTATCCCTCCTGTTAATAATTGCTAACTGTCCCCAGTAACAATGTTGCTGATGACTGCCAAGCATGATTTTTACTAACAGTTCAGGTAATGCTTGTAAAGCATTGTCTGCTCTAACCTTTCTATTAATAATTGTAAGGGTAGCCGTCTGTGACCATCCCATTTTTTTTGTACAAAACTCTCTTACACAACCATTGATAATTGTAAAGCATCATTCTATTAACTCTCCCACTGCTGACCGCGAAGCATCCTCCTTGTATTAATGCGTTTAACAAAAATTGCACTCGTCGGGGAAATGAAAAATGTATCAAAGGTCTCTGCAATATTTTTAAATGACAACTGCTGCAGCGTATAATAGCCCAGTATTGTTGGGATGATGAGGGTGAAAAAAAAAAAACGATTACAGCGATGGTAAAGATGAGTATGAAGATACTGATGATGATTCACAGTAACCCCAATGATAGGAGGAGGAGGAGAAAGATGAGTGGAAGAAAAATACTAATGTAGCAATTCAAAGAAGATACTCATC
>JADBJO010000165.1:367500-380000 GCA_016801955.1 Conus betulinus
GCGTTCAACTGTTGAACACGTACTGAGCTATTTAAGTTCGTGCCTTCAAGGAAGTCATGGGGGTAAACAGCAAACAAAAGAGGATGAAAGTGTGTAAGAAAAAAAAATGGGGGGGGGGGGGGGGGGGGGGTGGAGGAGGAGGATGAAACGGAATAATGGAAGACAGAAGGAGGAAAGGAAGGCCGGGAGGCAGAAAAGAAAGAACAACAACATGAAGGAAGAAAGGAAGAAAGAATGGCAAGACGAAAACAACGCAACTCACAAAGAAAGGAAGATGGCAAGACAGCAGGAAGGCAGGGAGAAAGCGAGAACAAAAGAAAGGCAAGCAAGAATAAGGGAAGACAGAAAAGGAAGAGAAGGCCAGAAGAAAAGAAAGAAAGGCAAAACAATGAAGAAAGGGATTATTCAAGAAAGTTAGACAAGAAGAAAAGAAAGCAGACAAGGCGTACAAAAGACAGCCAGAGAGAAAGACGAGAAGGCAGAAAGAAGAAAAGTATGAGCGAAGGAAGGTGAGAAATCTAAAAGTAAGGAAGGAAGGAATGAAGAAAGAAAGACTGTCAGGAGGGATGGTGGGACGAAACGAAGGCCTGGTCGGGTTCAATTTGCAGCTGGCCTACCAAACACCCATCCTTTTACCTCAAGGTGTCCCGCGGTGGAAGAGAGCTAGGAGAGGAGAGGGGAGGGAAATGGAGAGAGAGAAGAGGCAAAGAAGTAAGACAGATTAAAAAAAAATAAATAAAGGCAAAAAGGAAGAAAGAAAGACGAAGAGCGGAAGGATGAGAATTCCAACACACACACACACACACACACACACACACACACACACACACATATATATATATATATATATATATAGAGAGAGAGAGAGAGAGAGAGAGAGAGAGAGATAAATATGATACATATATACATGTATAAAACATATATATATATATATATATATATATATATGTGTGTGTATGTGTGTGTGCGTGTGCGCGTGTGTGTGTGTGTGTGTGTGTGTGTGTGTGTGTGTGTGTGTGTGTTATAGATAGATAGATACATACATAGATATGCGCAAGCGCGCGTGCGTGCAAGTGTCCGTGGACGTCTTAATCTAGGTTCGTGACATTCATGCATACAGAAAACAATGTACAAAATTATCCAGAAAACATATACAGAAATGAAAGTCACAGAATTCAAGAGGAGACCGAGAGACTTGAACGAGGAGAAATGGCAAACAGAAAGGAACATGTGTTTCTTTTTGCCGCTAAAACCCTTCAAACAACTCACCATTGTTGGAAGGAATGGCGTTGGAGCAGACCTGGTAGAAAATGTGGTAGTTTCTCTCGGCAGACTGCTGGAAGGTCACGCGAGATTTCTCCAACAGATCTGCAAGACACATAAAACAGGTCATCAGTGATCTATCTCACTCCTAGTTTGAATTAAAACGAGAAGGAAAAGAACCCGTTCCTGACTGAACAGTCCCCACGGTGCTTTCGTTGTCGCACCAGTCTTCAACCAACTCTAGATGACTAGATCTTGTTGGTGCAAAGATGCACAGGTTGAGCAACAGCTGAGCGCATTTTTTCATACAAATGACTACCCATAAACACTCTCTGGAAGTGCAGGGGATGCTTTTGGATAAAAATTAAAACACAACAGAGCTATGAGTAAAAACTGGAAACAAGTGGAACCACTCTTGTTTCATGGATCTAGAATGTAAACAAAAGTTTATGATCAATGTTTGGGAATTTCATGACATAAGCTAAAACTCATGGCGCTCTACTGTAGGATTTTGAATGTAAAAGGGAAATAACTGGTTCAGTATGGGGAGTTTTGAAGTACAATTTTAAACCTTATAGACATGTTTGAGTCATGTGTGCAAATCTCTATGCAATCTTAAGGGGTTGGGTGGTGACGTTGGGGAGAGATTTCGGGTTCAAATGAAACCTTACAACACGTGAGGGGGTGGGGGTGGGAAAGCGGATGTCAGAACACATGTGGAAACAAAAGCACATTTCGAGAGGATTCCAAATATGCATAATTATGGAAAGTCAGTGGTACTCTTGGATGATCTAAGAGTACAAATGGATATATATATATATATATATATATATATATATATATATATATATATATATATGGCTTAGTAGTGTTCAAAACAAAATGGGCAATTTTTAAGGACGTAACTGTAGAAAATCGTGTGGTTTAAGGAAAATACGAAAATACTGGTATATGATAATGAGATGCCTTGAACAGGTATATAAGCAGTCCCTTCCTCCTGTCTTCACCGTCCCTTACAATGAGAATGAAAAAATAATACAAAGAAGGAAATGAAACATGTCACGACGAATTGTATGTGAAACTCTACAGAATAGTTTTTAATGTTAAACTCTCTAGAACAAACTTCTTATGTTAAACCAAGTGTGATAGAATAAGTCTTCAATGTAAAAACTCTCCAGAACAACAATTAATGTTAACCAGATCACACTGTGCCTTTTAACAAACAATAGTAGATGCAAACAAATAACCTACATTACCAGCATCTCCCCAACTTACATGTCTCAATGTCAGCACCGGCGATTTTGCCCTGGGTCCCGAAGTGGATTCGGATGAACTTTCCCTGTGGAATCACAGTAACTTGTGAGAATGTGTCCATTCTACATTCGTCCTTGTACGGGTCCTAGCATATGGACTTACTGTCCCACCCACCCCCACCCCATACAAAAAAAAAGACAACCAGCAAGCATAGGAATGTGAAAAACGTGCCAGAAAAATATACTTTGCTAACTTTTTTTTTTTTTTTGCGATTATCTGAAAAAAACACTTTCTTTTTGCCATGTATTTCTCTCACGCTGTTTCATTAGTCTTACTTTTGGCACTTTGAATTTAGCGTGTACCGTAATCATCATTTCCTTGCTAATTCCTGAGAGATGAAATACAACCCTCCTTTACGATGAACCGAGTCAATGTTATAGTCGCCAAAACACCAAAGATATACCTGAAAAGAATTTTTTTTCATGGTCTCGGTTTCATATACTGTTCCATCAAAAATATACAACCTGATACATTTCAAACTTGTAATTTTGCCAAGGTATTTGTTAACGCTTGTTCTCTTTTATCCCCAAAACATAAGTAAGTTTGTCAGTCAGATACAATGAACGACTCGCGTTTCAGGTTTTCAGTCCTGTGTGATACATGAAACTCTTTCTGTATTCAGGTGATTTCTGATGATAGTTTACAGCTGACGTATTGACACACACCCCTCCCGCACTTACACTCGCACACACACACACACGCGTGCACACACACACACACGCACACACACACACACACACACACACACACACACACACACACACACACACACACACACACACACACACACACACACACACACACACACACACAGACACACAGACAGAGATCAGAGTATGGTAAAGCACACGACTAAACTAGCTAAAAACTAATCTCTTTGTATACTTACATCATCTCTCTTTTCCATCTGCATAGGAGAGATATCATCGCATCGGCCACCGAGTTCATACAGTTTGAAAGATATGTGTAAGACTGGCAAAGGTTGGGAGAGAAAAACATGATAAACTGGGAAGGTATGGGTGAAAACGTGTGCCGGTTATCAAGGTGTACAAAACAAATGGGATAACTGGGTCGCAATACTCTTCAGACACCGAGTCAACAGCAATCGGGAGACACTCATGATCCTACTGGTACAGGATATCCAATAAAACATGGGATAAACAGGGTGGGTGAAGGGTCATCACACGTTTTGAATGATCAGATTTTAGAGCAGATATGTTGTTATAGCGTTTGATAACATCGATTGTAAGTTTTCGCAAGAGTGTGTGTGTGTGTGTGTGTGTGTGTGTGTGTGTGTGTGTGTGTGTGTGTGTGTGTGTGTGTGTGTGTGTGTGTGTGTGTGAGGAAATGCGTCTGGATATTTGTCGTAAATTCTTGAGTCCAAGAATTCTTTTTTTTTTTTTTTTTTTGCTCTGATTACAGTCCTGTGACAAAATTTCAAAACTCCTACCTTATCAACTTCATACCATGTCATCAGTATACAGATACTGAAACATCTGCTTAATACGTTACAAGTCAATTAAAAAAATACCTTTCCGTCCAAGCAGCAGAATTTGTCCGCCGGTTCACATTTATCCATAATGCCATGTTCATAATATGCCATGTTAGTTTCAACGTGACATCCTTCAAACATAAATACATTGATCAGAAATGAACAATTCTAGTCGTAACAGCAAACATTTCCTTTTGTTCGTGATACTTACGAATCTGGAGGAGTTGTTATTTCTGATGGTCTTGGCATTGCCATAGGCCTCCAGTACAGGGTTAGCTTGAATGATCTGATCTTCCAGACTGCCCTACAGGCAGGAAAACAGTGAGGAACAAAAACAAGCAGGGTCAGTTAACAGGGAAGAACACAGGAAGGAAACTGGGTCACATTAATTCGTCGCCTAAAGGAACACGCTGAGGTGACTGCTGTCACCCGCTCTGTCACCATCTGTGGAACAAACAGGATAATTAGTGAGGTGGGAGGTGAAGGTCATGGGGGTCCACTTTAAACAGCACGGCACACAGGATCAGGACAGGAGAAACGTGACCCTTCCGGACACGGGGGTACGACTGGAACTAGTAACAGTGATGGATGAAAGGATGGGTTGCTACAAAGACTTAGTTTGTGGGTCCACACAATGGGCGCTCTGCAACGAGATCGCTACGAGTGGGTAATTGGGATATCGGCTTGCTGATGGGGAAAAATCATCAAGTTGGACAATCGTCTCAGTCTCAGTAAAACACCAAAGGCACTATGAAGACTTTTGAATTAACTTGAAATAATCTTTTCTGATGTTTCTTTAACCGAATGCAAAACTGCCACACAGGCAACAAACGAAAATGATAATTAATTTGAAATAAAAATGTCTCAACATAAAAAGAAATGTCGTAGAAATATAGCGATGCTGGAACGATTGTCCAAATATTGTCTATCATGGACAAAAAATGAAACAAATGACGTGAAAATCCAAGGAAAAGAAAAACGAGGAGGAAAATGGCTAGCGCTAACTGGAAAAATTGGTGAGGCATAAGAGAGGTTGAGATCAATTAATGAACATACTCTGCTCGGGTGGGGATGTGAAAGGGGGAAGAGGTAATCTCGGGAAAAATGTTAAAATCAGAAGTTGGGGGTAAAGAATAAACACAGATTAAATGATCAGTGGGAAAATAAAATCAGTGTAGATTCTAGTGAATGGGAAAGGATAAACCTGGTTTGGATAAAAGGGAAAGTGAAAAGGAAAGCCCGTGGAACAAAACATGGTATGTGGAACCTATCTACACACTAGAACACCTTAGAGGAGGAGAGGGATTTTTGAGTGGTCAAGATACGAGCATCAGGTAACTACAGGAAAACCTGTTGTATGGGACATGTCACTGGCAGTGTTTTAAGGAGTGCAGGCACAAAATTCGCGAGGGACACCCGTTGGTGATTGAGGATGGAGCAAAATGCAGACATAACAAAAATCTGGAAGAGAAAGAGGGAAGGTGAGGGAAACACTAGTCCTGGTTCATCGGTACACACTCGGTATAAGACGTCACACGGAAAACGGGAAAACTCCAACGGAAAAGGGGCGGTATGGTATGGTGGAAAGGAGAAACAAAAGAAGAGGAGCACAGTTTTCAGGGTTGACACTCATGGGGGCATCATACTTACGAATCGGGAAGAGTTGTTGTTACGGGTAGTCTTAGCATTACCATAGGCTTCCAGTACAGGATTAGCTTGAATGATTTGGTCTTCCAGGGATCCCGCCTTAGAAACAAGTAGGGTGCGGAAAAGAAAACACACACTCATATTACTACGGGAAGACGGAAAGGATTTACCTTGCAGGTCCAGGTAGCTGTAAAGAAAACAAACATCAGCTCGGGAAAGAGGAAAGTGGGAGGTAGCAAGGCGAAGGAAGGAATAACTCTTTTCTATGTTATAACTCGTCGAGACCTCTTTGCTCTGTTTCTGCTGATAATTTCTGTTCACAATGGTTTATGTTGAAACATTTCAGACTGATCATTACGTTACACTCATTTTTATATCCCAGTCCTTGGCAAAGTTTCAAACCAAACAAGAATAACTTTGACGACAGAGGTCTCGCCGTGTAATAACATCAAGAGTCGTTGAGTTGATTTCTTTTGTGTTCTGGGAACTAACAATCGCACACGAAACGGCAGCAGTGAGTTGATCTTGATCTTGTCCCGATCTGGCCAGGGTGTGGGTTTTCTAAGGCCAGTGCGAAGATGACAAACAGGTCAGGGTCTAGGAAGGATGGTAACACCACAGACATGTTGATAAAGTCCCCGAACAGGACAACCAACTCTGTTTTCACTTCAGTGTTATTTCTATGTGGACAGTGTTTCGGGTTAGAGGATGTAGGAAGGACAAGGATCCGGAAACTACTCTGAAGGAACACTCAGTCAAACACCTGGGGGGTCAAATCTGTAGGAACGGAAGGAACTGTCACGAAGAGGAAAATAGTAAGGATCAAGGGATGAAGACTGGAAACGGATGTCAAGGTGGCCACACAGAGTGGTCTGGCAAAGGAACGAAAAGGATTTGTGCTCTAGAACACAGTTCTAGTGACAGGTTTGGGAAAAGAAGGGTAAGGATATGTGTTGCAGGCTTGGCGCTTGCCAACGGTGGAGTGTTAAAGGGACTGTCTTTCAAAACTAACTTTCGGGGGGAAATGAAGCACTTTTGGACACTGGTAGTTGTAAAGGGAGGCACAAATCACAGGACTCCAAGGTATCAGGTGAAGGCATGGAAGTTCAAATGGGATTTTCGTGTGGTATGGGTATCATCACGGTAAATCTGGGTAGATGTATTACGTTCAGACGGGTTTCTCATGGGATTCTTGTTGAAGAGGGTAACAGTAACACCGGGTTTGACACACGGGCGAAACTTCAAGGTGAAGGTCGTCGTCGAAGGTAAGGAAACAAGGCAGAGGGGTCTGGAACGGAGCTCGAAGTGACGTCATACTCACGAATCGGGAAGAGTTGTTGTTACGCGTGGTCTTAGCATTACCATAGGCTTCCAGTACGGGGTTAGCTTGTACAATTTGGTCTTCCAGGGTGCTCTGACCATTGGGACAGGTCGGATCAGGAAGACAAGAAAACATAACAAAAACATTAGTTTGCGGACTCTGGCAAAAAAGTGACAAAAGTCCTGGATAGAAAACAGAAACTGAAGGGAGATCAGAACGGTGTTGAATTTGCAGCTTGGTGTAAACATATTAACCTGTGTGATTTGATCCTCTTAGATAACTACTTTTTGGTAATGAAAGAGGGGTTTAACTCGTGGTCAAAAACGGGCTGTACATGAACCTGAAGTCAACACAAAACAGATGGACAAACAGACATATTGCACGAGAGCAAACGTGTCAACGTGTCAGTGTACCGTAAGTCTGCCAAGGGAAGTTCAAGTGTTTAAGTGTGTGTGTGTGTGTGTGTGTGTGTGTGTGTGTGTGTGTGTGTGTGTGTGTGTGTGTGTTCTATGCATATTACTTGAGGTTATTACATGGATATAATAATGCATAATACATTTCGAGAGATAATGATTCACACGTACAAATGTGAAGAACCCTGTGGAAGAAAGACAAAATATATATTAGATCATGTATAACATTTGACAGTATACATCGCAAATTATAATCATGTGGCATGAAAAACCCATCAAAATTAGGAATCATTATTCAAATTCAATGTATATCACGTTATACCACAAAGCCATGTGAAAATATTCTATTCGTTCGGTAACAATGAATCACTACGACTGAAAAGAAGTTCAGAATTAAACGCATCGACAAGCAAGCAAAAAAACCATCTTGAACAGTTTTGAAGATCCTTGGCACTCAATCCTCATAACCTCCTACCTCTCCATAAACATTCTGAAAATGTGCCAGAAGAAATTTAAAAAAATATTGTCAATGTTTAACCTTTCATCGCATTCTTACTTTTTAAAAAAATCAATATAAATCGGAGAGCAATTTGAAGGCAACAGCTCCGTAATTATACAAACTCAGGTACAACAGAAATATTATCATTCATATCTGAAATATAAAAAGAGTTAAACCTGAATATCAACTCAGGACGATGACAGAAGAATCAATGAATCGATCAGCTAAACGGGGAACTCGTGTCGGCATGCAACTAAAACTTCAAACTAACATCGTGCATATGTTCAGGTACGTGGTACTGATCAAACATTAGGTTCCAGAAGTTAAGAGTTCAGGCTGTCACACCTCAATCACATCATCCAAAACATGTTTATAAAATAATCCTTATCCAGGATTTATGTACCGCTCAGGAATAATAATAATAACAATAATAATAATGATGATGATAATAATAATATAATGATAATGATAATAATAAATAATAATATAATAATAACAAAGAGGAATGTCAACCATACAATGTGAAATGAAACCTGCAACTCCTGAATCTGGATAACAAAATAATAAGTGAATAAATAAATTCAAATAAACATAACACACGAAGAAACCAAGGGGAACACGCATGGTAAATTCTGGTGTAAGTGGAGGTCACTGTCACAAGGTGTGTAGGGGGAATATGTCGGGGTGGTGCACTTTTTCCCCTGAAATCATATTCAGGTCTGTTACTGTGGGTAGTCACACACGCTTATCAGTAAAGGAAACTAGAACTTGGATAAATGTTAGAGAAAAAAGGAGTTAACCATCTGTGGGGAATGGGAGGGGGTGGGTGAAGTAAGGAAAAAAATGGAGGAAACTGGAAATGGAAGGAAAACGTAGGGGGACAGCTACAAACTATTTCACTCTTTTCAACAAAGAATCTTGCTATAAGGTGCAATGTAGAACACACTGCAGTTAGGTACATGATAATCATACTCAGCCCAAACGTACAATATGTACTTATCAATCTGAGCCCAAAGATTACACATCGATAAGAAGCGTTTTCCGTTTGGTTCCCATAAATAGAACTGAAAATCCTCGTAATATCCAACGAAAGTAATATCAAATTCAAAATTCTATGCGCATGAAAACGCGTTGTGGATCAGATAAGAAAAAAAGAGAATAAAACCAGAGATAAAATCTTAGTCTATCTTTAATTCCGCTTCTGTCCGTGTATCATCCACTTCACGTTTGTTACAAAGAAAATATAAAGTTCAAGATCAGAAAGGAATCTCTTTTTAAACTGTGTACTACCATCATTATTTTTTAGTCCATGCACCGTAAATGCTACTGTCCTCTGATTGTTAAGTCAACCTGTGCGCTACTCATACTAAGATCAACCGATCGACGAAACGCTCCAGTTCAACTACAAAGAAAAGTGTGAAGGGAAGGAACTCGCTCATGCCAAGGTCTAGGGAGAAGGCAGTCCACACGGGAAGGAGGGAACAAACGGGGTTGCACACTTGGCTACCTTCTTGCTGCAGTTTTCTCCTCCTCTTTTTTCTGTGTGGCAGCGGCCACGAGGGCAAAGTACTGGATAACCTTTTTCGTGTTCTCTGTCTTACCGGCTCCGGATTCGCCGCTGTGGAACAAGCATTGCACGTGAGATACTAATGACAGTATGACAGGGCGATTTGGGGATCGCCTTGATGCTGCAAGGGGGACAATTCCATCGCCTGTGTTGGTGTGCTGCTAAAACGTACAGTGACTTGGTTTCAAAATTCATAGGTAAAGGTTCTCTTTGTTACCATTGATGATAGGGAAGGGATGAAAAACCCGTTTTTTTTTTTTCTTTTTCTTTTTTTTTTCTTTTTTTTTTTACACCCACAATGTTGGTTGTTGCTTTGTATCAAACTGCTGAAGTCTTAGCACAGCACACACGTGAACGGATGTGTCCCCCTGTCTTGCCAGTTGTGCGCATTTCAAACACTGATTTCAAAGTTACGTTGGAAGTCACCGGCAGTCCTGTTTCTTGAAGCAAAACGTTTGAAATGGCACAACGGCTACTCTGTGCCATTGCCACTGGTCAGCGTGATGTACACAAGAGCTGACCAGTTCAACGCAGCGAAACCCAGCCACGACACGGACATGTCTGGAGTCACATGACACAGACGATGACCAATGGTAAGCCTGGGAACTTACAACGTAAGGGGAGGTCACTTTGGCCTGCTGCTGCTGCCTCTGCTGTTCCCTGAGTTGCTGGTTGGCGGCCACGTGGGCAAAGTACATGATCACTTTCTTCGTGCTCTCCGTCTTCCCCGCTCCGGACTCGCCTCTGTGCGTGCACACTCACATACCTTCAGTCCCACCACCCACGAACCCATCCCACGTCAATCATTCTGACTGACTGGAATACTTGACTGAGGAAGCATTGATCTGGGATCCTCCTGTCTGTCTGTGCGTGCGTATTTGTGTGTGTGTGTGTGTGTGTGTGTGTGTGTGTGTGTGTGTGTGTGTGTGTGGCATAGAGAATCAGTCATTGTCAGCATGTCTGTGTGTATCTTTGTCACAGTCCACAGGCTGAAAATTCAAACAGCGCGTAATAATTACCCATAACCAACACTTTTACTTCAACTTTTCTCTTGAAACAACAGTGAAACCTGAAAATGTCACACTGATCTGCACTTCTAATATGGCACTTAAAGTCTTCCCCACAATGGTACATTGAATTCTTCAGCACACACATCGCAAACAATGCATTTTTAATCCCACATGACGCTCGGGCACAATGTTTATCTTCTGTTGATCATGTCTTCAAAAAATTCTTGTTACCAACTAATGTTCTGACTTTTAAGATGGGTAATTTTCTACAAAATCTTTCATATGTTTATTTATTTTAACTGAGTAGGAATTGTTCTTCTGCTCATACAATGAATATCGACATTGACACAAAGTTTTTTACCAACAAAACCTAGAAGAATAAACATTGGAGCAGGAATATTGCTCCCTGTCAGCAAATAGTTCTACAACTCTGAAATCAAAGACAGATAATGATTTTCAACAGATCTCACAGTCTGGATGTTTTTTTCTACAGCAACCTTGATTTTGTTTATTCATTGATTCGTTAACTCTATTGCAAGTCTCAGTATATGTTTGTGGTGCACCAAATACGACAGAGACCCACGACAGACAGATGAATGGCTATAGAGCGTTGCTTTTAACCAGTTGATGGCCAAGTAAAAGACTTCATTATCAATGAAACATCAGTATAATGTAATGCAACATACACGTACCAATATATATTGCACGTAACAAGTTATGTTGTGTTCTTCACCATACACCTGTTTCAGCTAAATGTATTCAAATTACAATTTTGTTTCTCCTTTTTTCTAATATTGTACTTTTCATCATATAATTACCTTTTTTTTTTTCAAATAATGTATTGAAATTACTTTTTTTTAATCTCTTTTTCCCTCTACAGCTTCAAATTGTTTTCCATGTAACTATGCTGTAATAATAACTTGGTATCCAGAGAGAGAGCGAGAGAGAGAGAGAGAGGGTGGGTGGGTGGGTGGGTAGCTGGGTGGGTGGGTGAGTGAGTGGGTGGGTGGGTAAGTAAACTAGTGAGTGAGCGAGTGATAGCCAGACAGACAGAAAAAGACAGAAAACGGAGACGGAAAACACAAAAGGAGTTTAGGATGAGAGAGACAGAACAGATACAAAAAGTCAGAGTCAAAGAGAGAGAGAGAGACTCGGAGATACAGATAGACAGACGGAGACAGACAGAGATGCAGACAGAGATGCAGACAAAGAATACTCACGTAATCAACATGGACTGGTTTTCACGATCTGAAACACATGTGAAAAGAACACTATTATTCCTTTTCCGGACCCAGCGATTGAAGGGGCGAGAAGGAAAGGGACACTGGAGTTGCTCGGGCAGAGGAGGAGTGGGAGGAGGGAGGAAGGGGGGGGTGGGTGGGTGGGAGCTGATATCTAAGTTAATTTTTATTAAACGTAAACGAAAAATAATGCGACAAATTTGTTGTTTTCAGGACTACTAATTCTGGTCAAGTTTCATCCAATGGATTCAAGAGGCTTTGAGGGGATTTGCAATAACACTACAATAATCTATGCGACGTTGTTTCCCTAACCCATGATAAAGGTGATTCTATATCCGTGACTAACAATCGAGGTGCAAACTGTGGTGTTATAATCCTTATGCAGTCAAGAAACAAACTGTTGTCCCATAATCATTACTTGCAATGAAGGCACGAACTGTAATCCTGAAACTTATGCACGGTGAAAGGACAAAACGTGATCCCTAATGAAGGTAAGAAGAGTGATTCTGCAAATCTGCCTCATATTCAAGGTATAAACTGTGATATAAACCTGGCCCACGATCAAGGTACAAAACTGTAATCCTATAAATCTGACCCACAATCAAGGTATAAACTGTGATCCTATAAAACTGACCCATGATATAAGATAGAAACTGATACTGTACACTTGACCCGTGATCAAGGTGTAGACTGCGATTCCATAACCTTGACTCACAGTAAAGGCATAAGCTGT
>JADBJO010000165.1:385000-387500 GCA_016801955.1 Conus betulinus
CTGTCAAGATGGACGGACGGATGGATGGATGGATGGATGGATGGATGGATGGATGGATGGATGGATGGATGGATCGATGGATGGATCGATGGATGGATGGATCGATGGATCGATGGATGGATCGATGGATCGATGGATGTGTTCTATGTGTTCATTAGCCCAACTTTTTAACGCTTTCAGTTTTCAAATATGGATGGGATGGGTGCATGGCCGAGTAGAAAGATGAATGGGTTACGTGTCTGCAATGGCCTACTTTTAACTCTTTCAGTTTATCCGGTTGGATGGATGTGTGGATGTTTAGGTGGATGGATGGATAAGTTCTGTGTATTGAATAGCCATAGACTTAACGCTTTCGTCATACCCAGATGGATGGGATGTGTGGGTGGATGGCTAGATGGATGGATCTGTGCTGTGTATTCACTATAGCTTTAACGCTATCGGCTCACCTGGGTGTGAGGATGGGAGGATACTTGGATGGATGGACGGATAAATTCTGTGTATTCAACAGCCATAGATTTCACGCTTTCACTCATCCAGGTGGACGGATGGATAAATGGGTAGAAGGATGCATAAGTTCGGTTTATTCAACAAGCATAGACTGAACGCTATCGGCTCATCAAGATGGTGGATGGATGGGTGGTTGGGTCGATGAAAGGATAAGTCCTATGTGTTCAACATCAATAGATATAATAACACTTTCAGCTCAAGCGGTTGGATGGGTGGGTGGACGAGTGGGTGGAGGATAAGTCATGTGTGTTCAACAGCTACAGATCTAAGGCGATCAGCTGGATGGATGGATGATAGATGAACGGGTTGGTGGGTACGGGGATTGGTGGGTGAATGGATGCGTGATGAGGTCTGTGTGTGTCGAGCAGCCAGTGTTACGCTTACAGTCTTGATGGATGAATGAACTGATATAAGCACACCTGACCCTGAGTGTGAAATTTCACAATATGTGGCTGGAGGGAGGGAGGAGACGATCTGGGATGACTAGATCGTAGTGTTTGTTTGATCGCTCCTCTCATTGTTTCTCTCTTTGTTTAGCATGTAGTGTTCCATGGGATATGTCTACTGAGCATATGAGACTGATTTACATATTCCATTTGCGTAGCCATCCACAGGTGAGTGCAAGCATCTGGGTATATGCTGTTTGTTTTGTTGGTGTCCGCGCGAGCGCGGGTACGTGTGTGTATGTGTGGTGTGCGTGAGCGTGTATGTAAGCGTGCGTGCATGCGTGCGTGCGTATGTGCGTGCGTGCGTGCGTACGTACGTGTGTGTGTGTGTGTGTGTGTGCGTGCGAGTGTGTGTGTGTGTGTGTGTGTGGGTGTGTGTGTGTGTGTGTGTGTGTGTGTGTGTGTGTGTGTGTAGACGAAAGCATTTCTTTTGACACGTGCGTATTCATTTCCGTTTCACCTGAGACAGCCTGTGACAAACTGTGGTAGTCCCTTTAAACAACGACACACATGGAAATAGTTTTAGAAATGAAAAAAGACGGTTCTTTGGGCCTAGCTCATACACCTGCATAGCTTCTCGGGATGAACACAAAACATATGATATACGGCTTGTTAAACTAAAACAGGAATTCTTAATGAAAGTGAGCAATAAGAAGATTCTTTACCAACAAAAAAAAAAAAGAAAAAAAACGTGTGTATCTGAAAAAAAAAACGCCCAAGAAATACACGTTCTTTTAGGAGAGGTTGTTTTACTGCTGACAACGATGAATGCATCCCCCATTTCTTCCTCTTCCCCCTCCCTCTTCCCCTGTGTGCTATTCCCCCACCCCCATCCATATGTCTGCCCCAACCTCGGCCCACCACCCACCCATCCAAAGAACAAAGCAACAGGAATACCTTGCAGATTAGGCAAGGAAATCAAGACACCTGTACAACCAACCGATACACGTGTATTCCTTCTTTCTTTTCATTCTGTTTCTATCAGTCATTTGACCCGTTGAGGAGTCGAGCACGTAAAGACGAGAGAAAAACCGTAAGAAGGGGTGATGGATCAAATACATTTTCTTTCCCCGAGCGACTCAAGTGCGGCTTTCCTGACATTCCACCCACTACTGAGATATTTCGGCTTTGTGGGACCTAGTGGGCTGCAACGGCATTTGCAGATAAATCGGCAGATAGCATCACAAGCCCTCCCGTCATACCACCCCGTGCCAGACAGCCGAACGTGCATACCACGAGCTGACGGCACGCGCCTCCGTGAAGGGCAACAGAGGTCAGGGAAATGTTTGCCGACGGCTGTCCGAGGAGGAATGAACTTGGGCGGACACGGTAAGGCCTGTACGTCTGTTTGCTTCTTCGCCGTCCGTAAATAGGCGGGCCATTTTGGGGCAGGTCTGTACGGGCAATATCCTATGCCTCTTAAGAAGAAGAACCCGCTATTTTTGTTTTTCTTCTTCTACACCCGAGCCCTCCTCTTTCCCTGGCTTCCCGTTACTGCACAATTGCCAATTCCATCATGTCTCTACAAACTTCCGAACCAGCTGGTC
>JADBJO010000165.1:390000-402500 GCA_016801955.1 Conus betulinus
CGATCTTCTCAAACTTGGAGGATTCATCTGCTGGATGTCATCCTTCTTGAAGGTCTTGGTCTGTGGGGCGGACAAACACAGACATTGGGACGATTGCCAGTCAAACGGAGGTACCAGAATCACTTTGGAATGACAGTCAGGCACACCGAGACTGTAGGATCAGTCTGCCAAGCACAGATTGATTTTAGGATGAGTATAGGACGTTTGTCAACTTCATAAAGACATTGTCGAAGGGTTTGGAGCAATGTTCAGTTACACAGAAACATGAGTTTGGGGCATTGTCAGCGACACAGGGACATGTGGATGTGTTTGGGATTATTGTAAGGCGAAGACACCGAAGAATGAGTTCGGGACGATTCTTATTCACATACAGACTTTGGAATGCGTTTGGAACGACTGTCAGACGCATGGCTATGTGAAGATGGGTTTGTGATGATTGTCAAAGATACAGAAACATGGGGATCGCTTTGTGATGATTGTCTGACGCAGAGACACAAGAATGAGTTTAAGACCCTTATTCACACTCAGACACGGGGATGAGAGAGTGGGACGACTGACAGTCATATAGAGACATTGAGATACATTTGAGACGATTGTCAGCCACTGAGATTATGGGAATCAGTTTGGTACGATTCTCAATAACACAAGTGCCTGGGATGAGCTTGAGGCTATTGTCAGCCATACAAGGCCACTGGAATGGGTTAGGATCGATTATCAGCCATAGACACTTCGGGAAAAATGAGGAAAAAGACAATAAAGATTGAGATGGAACTATCTCGGGATAATAGTTGATGTTGATAGTGTGATAGTGCACAGCTAACTGAATAGGTTTGGGCTCGTGCAAAAATCGATCAACCATGACTACACATGCATCGTTTTAAGTTAAGCTTTAGCCTCGTGCTGAAAAGTGTCTTGAGCATTAGCACAGTCTCTCTCTCTCTCTCTCTCTCTCTCTCTCTCTCTCTCTCTCTCTCTCTCTCTCTCTCTCTCTCTGTCCCCTTTCAATAAATTCTACCATTTGTTTTTTGTGTGTGCCGGGTTTTTTTTTATTCGATACATTAACAATTGTCGATGGCTCTTTACACTTTTTTCATATGCTTCCTTTCTGGATTCATTTGTATGATGTGGATGGGGAAGGGGTTGTCATCTGATACACACACGCACGCTCACATGCAGGAAGCATAAGACAAAACCTCTACAACTAGTGCATAGTCAGATAGAAATATTGAGAGACAGACACAGACAAAGACAGACAGAGGCATACTGACACACTGACAGAGAAAAAGAGAAAAAAATGGATAGAGGGGAGACAGACAGACAGACAGACAGACAGACAGAGAGATGGCCTAAGCATTCCATAAAGTGGTTTTACAGGTCTTCCAAGAAGAAAAAAAAAAAAATAAAATTCATATCTGTTTGAAAAAAATCAGAAACGTAGAAAAATCGAAGACAAAAAAAAACAGACACCCAACAACATACAAACCACCCAAGGCAACAGACACCCGACACCCAGACCAACAGACACCCCAAAACCACGACCAGATACTCACGTCATTGTTCTTAACGAGCTTAACGGTGATCTCTTCACCCTTGGTGCTCTGGATCTCGGCAGCAAGAAAACCTTCCTTCTCGTCAGGGACCCAGCAGTTCTTTTTGCCGTCAAAGGTCTGGGTCTGCTCCTTCATGAGCTTCTTGCGGTCCACCGCCAGGTACTTGAAGTCCTCATCGTTGGGGTCGAAGGAGGCCATTGTGAAGGCTGGGTGCGGTGCGAGAGGTCGGGTGGTAAGGGGACGAAATCAAAAGGTGAGACAGGTGAGACAAGGTGAGACAGAAGCCCGCGACGTCCGGAAGACTGAGGACACCCCAGCGCAAGGCCAACGGCAGAACAGCCTGGAACCCACAAGACAACGGCGATTTCGGGGTGTTGGGTTGGTTCGGGTAGGGTGGAGGTTGGTTGGTAGGCTTTGTACCTGTGTGATGTGCTGCATTGTGTGTGCTGCAAGGCACTGCGTTGCGCAGACAAATCAGTCTGTGCAACCAGCAAGTATGTGCTGGATAGTGTGGTGGTGGGGTGTACCCCATGCTATGCTGGGACTATCCTACGCCATGCTGTTCCATGCTATGGTAATCTATGTATTTGGATTGAAGAGTTCATTGCAGACTGTTGTACTGGACATGACTTATGATACTGTTTCTGAATGCGCTCACTGTAATGTTCTGTCCTGTCCTGGTGCGCTGCACTGTTCTATAACTTCCTGCAGGATGCTGTGCTGTGCGGTTCTGCCCGCTTTGTGCTATGCTGTGCTGTGCTGTGCCACGTTGCACGACGCAGTATTATATGTACTTCACGTTAGTCATGAATCTGTACTGTGTTTTGCCGTTTCTATAGTACTAACCCGTTCTGCTCTGTAGTTAGCCAAATCACGCCTTTGTTTTGCATCTTATATTATACTGCAGTGCCCCGAAC
Organism: Conus betulinus; assembly: GCA_016801955.1. Lineage (NCBI taxonomy): Eukaryota > Metazoa > Mollusca > Gastropoda > Neogastropoda > Conidae > Conus > Conus betulinus. The sequence goes on from JADBJO010000165.1 coordinate 392,468, forward strand.
TGTACCCTTTTTTATACTGCACCGTCTCCTGCACTGTACTGCTCTGCACTGCACTGTACTGTTCTGTCTTGTTCTGTACAGCAGTGTGTTGTACTGTCCTGAACACTACTGTATTGTGTTCAATTCACTGTGTTGTGTGACTGTACTTCATGTTTGCTTGGTAATCTGCTAAAGGCTAAAATCTATTGCATGCTTCTCTATTCTGTTCACGTCTTCTCTGCTCTTCACCGCTCGACTTACTTTTGTTCTACCACGTATGCTACTCTCTTTCATTATCATCTGCTCCACACTTTAGTCCACTGCACTGTGTGGAATTAAGGCTATTCATCAGAGTTTACCACGCTATAAGTCCAGTGTGTGTACGCACGTGCATGTGTGTGTGTGTGTGTGTGTGTGTGTGTGTGTGTGTGTGTGTGTGTGTGTGTGTGTGGTGTGAGTGTGTGTGTGTGTAATGAAGGCTGTATGCAAATGTGTGCGTTTTGTTTGTGTTGTCATATACTGTGTACTTGCGTGCGTGCACGTTTGCATGCATGCGCGTATACGTACGCGTGTCTGTGTACACACGCGTCTGTATTAATTACCTATCAAAACAACTTTCCGAATACCCACCCCCTTTCTACTATGCACTTACTCGTGCATTTCTTCGCGTGCGCTAAGTGGCCACATATCCTGAACTTCTTAGCGTAAAAGACTAGCAACCAGAAGCCACTCAGTGTCAATCAGAAGCGAAGAGATATTGCCAAGGCGGCAAAATCAAAACGAGGTAAATCTCACATCACAGACAACCGAAGCCTGCCATTTGGCAAAGCTCCAGCTATGCTACAACTGAGATAATTCAAAACCCGAATGACAAATGCATCGCCAATTTGAGCTGTACATCAACAAGCCACTCAGGTTTGAAAACGGTCCTCTGTTTGCCAGTTTCATTTATTATCATGATATGTTCGACAGTTGTGACTATGGCATATGAAGATACTTGCATGGCTATGCTCATGTAATGTAGAGTGTGAAGAACACTTGATTTTGAAAAAAAAAAAAATCGAGTTAAAACACCACGAAGCGGCCTTCATTTTAGGTGCATGGAGCTGTGATCATTATTTTCTTTTATTTTACATAGTACATTTTTTTTTTTTCTTTTCTTTTTATTTTTATTTTTATTCTTTTCTTTTTGACGTTTTGAGATCTTTCATAATCGTAGTTCAACAGACTACAAACAAGCAGATGATCTTTTACTACAGAGTGAAACATCTGCATCAGAATTCATGCTGAACCTGTAGAACGGAGCAGACAGTATGGCCGTACTCACTGTCTGCTGGAAGTCCCCTATCGCTTAACAACTACACACTATGAAAAAGGCACAATTATGGTTTGGCTATCGAATAATGTTTCATAAAATTCCGTCTTCTCAACCTCTGCCGCCGAGAGCTAATCCGAACTCTGACCTCAACCTGACCCTAACATGACCCGGACCGAGCATAACTCTAGCCCTAATCCTACACTGCTCAGAAAACCTTAGGATTAAAAAGAAAGAAAAAAAAAAAAGAAACAAAACTTTTCGCTGTTTGTGAACCTGAAAGAATGACCTTTCCTGATCATAGCATATGCATCTCTCTCTCTCTCTCTCTCTCTCTCTCTCTCTCTCTCTCTCTCTCTCTCTCCAAGGTTGGGTATATCAAGGCTCAAACCGCCCACCACTCTTCACTTCTGTTAGCTAAGAAAAAGGGGGAGTGTTTCGGAGCCCCACCCCACCCCAACCGCATCCCCCTCTCCCCGCATCCCTGCCTCAGTCCTCTCCTCTTTCCCTAATCTGCAATATTTCCGGTCTCTGACATTGAATAGGCGGTTCTTTTGGTCGCAGAACTAGCGCGTATCTTTATTTGGTCTGTCACAGACTAATCTTTATTCTTCCACAAATACTAACGGTCTAACTAACGGTCTGAATCGTATGAGTAAAATCAGATTCTCAATGTGAGAGATACTGGACAACTCATGACATGAGAGCCGACTCTCTGATCTCTTGCCTCAGTCATGTGACATGCTTTCAGCTTTGTATCCTCACAGAAATAGCAGCATTGTATCAATTTTACGAACACGTTTCCCTTTTAAGCCCCCCCCCCCCCCTTCCCCTCCCCCCCCCCCCCCCCAAAAAAAAAAAAAAAATAAAAAATGCTGCTTTGAAATAAAAGCTGACAATGATGAAGGAAATTATGGCGATTTGGCGATTTGATGATGATGATGATGATGATGATGATGATGATGATGATGATGATGATGATGATGATGATGACGACGACGACGATGACGATGATGATGATGATGATACAGGTAAAAGTTTGATGATCACCATTACTGTGCCCTTTCAAAATTTCCTCAATGGCCATCCAGTGAAAAGAAAAAGAACCGAACAGAGATCGAGAGACAGGAAGTAGAGGTTGAAATGGAGAGAATGGGTGGGTGGGAGAGTGAGTGAGAGCTGAGGTAAACGGCTTTCAGCGTCACGGCCCATCTGTTCTCGAAAACATGGACCCCGGGTTTTATGTTGACCCGTCAGGGTGGGTTTTGGTCCTTTCTGTTTGATAAGAATCTTACTGGTCATGGTTTTTTTCCCAGTCTTTCTGTCTCCTTCCTCCATCTACCTCCCTTGCCTCTGTCCCTCTCTCCTGTCGACGAAACTTGCCCCCAAATGTATCTTCTGGAAATGATAAAGTGTTGCAACAGGAACAGAATGGTTTCTCTCGTGTTTTTTAACATGTTCAGTATTTACTGGGATTGAACTGATTTTCTCTCTCTCTCTCTCTCTCTCTCTCTCTCTCTCTCTCTCTCTCTCTCTCTCTCTCTTTAATGTATACAGCTGTTCCTGTTTCAGGCTTTCCATATTCGACTTTCCAATACTCTGGGACGCTTACGTTTTGATTTCGCCGGCCGCGCCAGTAATATACCCCATCGACTGACTCCTCTCTCCCTCTACCTACCCCACCCTCTCCCACTCTCTCTCTCTCTCTCTCTCTCTCTCTCTCTCTCTCTCTCTCTCTCTCTCTCTCTCTCTCTCTCTCTCTCTCTTTTCAACCTATCCATGCACCTACCCCTTTCTTTCCTCAAAGAGTGAGAGAGAGAGAGAGATCTTTTAAGGGTTATATGTCCTTAACCTTAACCATTTTAAATGTTACGTTTATAAGGCACATCTCAGTTGTTCAGTGCATTCATATTCTGATGACGTATCCTGCTTTGTCTGCATTTTTTTTTTCAAACTGCAAACATGCCGTTAACCTTACCATTACTTTTAGAATGCTTATCCGAGTTGTTCAATGCGTGAAAAACATTGATGACATATCTTGCTTCGTTTGCATTTTGTTTTCAATCAATATAGGCTTATAATGCAACTACTGGGCAATCCATCAATAAATTATTATAACAGTAAACCTAATCTGTTATGTTTATAGGGTTCGTTGATGTCTAAAGAATGCGGTCTTTTGTTTTTTGTTTGTTTGTTTGTTGTTCTCTGCTTGCTTGTTTTTCAACTGCATACTGTTAACTCATTCGTGTTCCTACAAATCATGTTCATGTATTCCGTCTTTCAACGTAAACTAAAAATCATGTAGTTGAACATACGTAGCACTTTCTGCAGAGAAAAAAAAGAATTAATTCCTCTGGATTCTGTAACTTTGGACCATGGCAAAGAACAAATTTGTTTTGTCCGATAACAATTCATCAAAAAACATTTTGAGATTTATGCCGAATGGCAGTGATAAAATGTCACTGAAAACTTTGTAACCGACATTTCGCAAAATATTGGCTTAACTTACAAACGAACATAAGTACTTTTCATGTTTCATATTCTAAGTAACCTGTAATTATCCCAGACAAAAGAATAGGATATCCGTAAGTATCGCTGTTTACAATCCCAAGATTTACAGGTAACATGATGGCTTCTAAATGTATTTTTGTATTATTTTTCCCAGATGTTTGGAACCGGAGTTCTTCTCCAGTATTTCAACAAAACATGCGTTTCAGTGCTCCCGTGTTCTTTTACATTCAAGTCTGAAAAGAGGCCTACACTGCTCCGTTACAAAGGCAAACTGACTCACCGGAAAAAAACACACCCTTTCTCAACTCCCCCAACCTTCCCGCCTTCTTCTTCCTCTTTCGCCGGCTCCCCTCCATCTTTCACGTAAACATTAACAACAGACCGGTAGCCATGGAAACGTAGGTGTTATCCGCTAACGGAATGCCAGGGAAGAAAAATAAAAAAGCGCCCTTTGTAGAGCGGGGCGAAATTGGAGAAGGTTGAGCAGGCGAAAGGGGAAGGGAGAGGGGGGAAGGGGTGCCGGGGGGATGGGGATGTCGGACAGATACGGGAGCTGAGCAATGAAAAAAAAGGCTGACAAGAGCTCTTTAGATACCTGGCAGACATGTGATGCGATAACATACATTTTGTTAAGCGTGTTACCTTAAGCGAACGCATTCTGTTTCCCTGTCAGTATGGATGAGTTCATTTATTAGTGAAGTACATTTCCGTTGAAAGTCTAAGCATTTTCGTCAGAGTATCTTCATTTCTTCTCCTCTAGTGTTTCAATGCTTTCTTTCATCTTTTGGATGAAGTAGGATTTGTTGTTCGTACAACATGACTGAACATCAGTTCTCTAACAAAACATTGTATTTTGTCTGTCAATATAACTCATAAACTCTAAGCAGTTGCTTCTAAATAATTAAAAAAAAACTATGCTCTAAAGAGTTATCTAAAAAGTGCTAAAATATCTTGAAATCGGAAACATAAATATACTTAATCACATAACTGAAAGAAAAATGATAACAATACAACGTTCTCACTACTCTGTCAGGAACAATATCAGTTCCCGATGATTTTGGAGGTAATCTTTGTCTAGTTGTCTGAAGACTTCCTATCATTTTGTCATTCTGCCACACAAAAATGAAACATTTGAACATCAATTTACTATTAAAATGATTATTCAGTTTCTGCCCAATATAATGCTACCAACGACATCCGCACACTCATGCATGCAAGAAACTTAAGGTTTAATGTCTTCGTTGATGTTGCTCGGACAGACGAACACCTGGCAATTTGGCAAACATATTTTCCCTGACATGACTGTACACTGACTTACCCGATTCAAGGGAAAAAAATGAGTTTTCGAATTGTTCCACTAAAGACTTACACGGCTATAAAATCGTATGATTATGAAACTGGCTTTCCTGCCGCTGTTTCATACGATAAAAAAAAAAAAAATGAATCAAACAGCATGCACGTGAAGCTGACGCATGCAAGCAGACGATCACTCAGCATGAGTATCCATATTTGGAACTTTCGCCCCAAACTGGAGGGAGAAGCAGACGGCACACGGTAGCAGACGCCAGAAAGCAGGGGGAATAATCCACACACAAATACACACGAAGATAAGAAACTCCACACTGCTCTTGCTGCTGTTGCTGCTACTCCAAACCAACGAATTCGGAAACAGCCGAAGCAAAGTCTCGAACAAGCGGTCAGTTTTTATCACTCAGGTTCCATCTTGAAATTTCAGCCAAAACACAAGTCCAAGTTTGCACACGCTAGCGTCAGCCAAAGTTTGTGAGAGGGAAACACACACCGTGTCAAATAACCGCACAGGTCAGCCATGAGTGCAGGTAGGGCAGCGAACATTCAAGTTATGTTCAGGATTAGCAGGTGAGTTGTACCCCGGTGTTAGTCGGTCCGAACAGAATGAACGAATGCTCCAACATGGCTGAAGGTCAGTTAGGATGTTGAGGGGGCGAGGTTCTTTTCAACAACAGTGATGTTAGCTGCCTACAGCTCGGATGGGCCTGGGGTCGAGCATGTTTAGTCAGGCCAGGAACTTTCGGCCAGGGCACGTCAGGCTAGCTTTACTCAGTTAATCCTGGAACTATGTTGTGAGTGGTCACGCGTGACCGACTGTGTAAGCGGATTACTCTGATCGCATGCATAACAACTTCGTGCATTTCCTACGGGCATGTCGTGAGTGCACGCCAATCCTCAAATAGGCTAGTACGGTTTGACTGCTTAATATAACGGTCCTGATTTTTTTTTCAGGTTAAGTCAAAAGGTAAAGGTCAAATTACAAGGGTCAAACTCATTACTATATCACACTTGTTAGGGGAGACAAAAATGGAAACGAAAATAATAAAAATGCACTCCAAACAAAGTCCGAAACATGATACTGACAAGGCATAGGAAGGGCTAATAAATTACAGGTATGCAGGGGTGACTAACTGGGCTACAGCTAAGTGGTAACGACTGGTAGACAACTCGGCATCCTGTGCAAAACTCACAGGTAGGACTAGACAGGTAGGCTAACACACAGCAGCACACTGCACCCCCCTGATACTTACGGTCTCAAGCTGTTCTGAAGAAGCTGAAAGTACACAGCTCTATATACCTCGGCCTGCGATTACCTGCCTTCACGTTATGCAAACGGCTCGGCCATTGGTCGGAGCGTGGATGAAGGGTTGAAGGGAGGCAGAGTGAAACTCTATCCCCCACCCGTGCTCTATATGGAAGAGAGAGAGCCGCCAGCCTCCTCCGCTGCCGTGCAGCACGTGCGATATCCGCATCGGAATTCGCCCGTCTGTCCTTCCACAACTTCGGCCTTCTTCGACTCAATTTTGCCTACGTAGTCTTAGACTGCATGCACGTTCAGAAACACACACACACACACACACACACACAGATCTCTTCTTGGAGCGTAAGTCAGATTGCATTGAGTGGTGTTAAAGAAAAAGCAAAGATCGGGAAAGAAAAAACAAAAAAGAAAAGAAAGAAAAAAACAGGTGTGCTATATAGAGTTTGACTGGCTCGGGTACCCGAAGGGCTTGGACAAATTCCAAACGACGCCAGCAATTTCCCTTTCAGGACCAGCAAAACGATTAAAGGCTTCGGAAATCATGTTTTGAATGATTTCTGTGGAACCAGTCTTGGTTTGAAGCTATTTCAGTCATCATCATTGTCTTTGTCGTCGTTGACACGGTCATCAGTATCAAGCATAACATAAACCAATTTATTGATTTTGTTACGAGTTTTGCACTTTTCATTTTCAGGCTAAAAAAAAGTTCACATTGTCAATTTACATGTCTGTCAGACCCACCTGTAGAGCACGTGTCAAAGGGTGGGGAGGCAGGGGAAGGGGGCAGCCACTACTGTTACATCCGGGCCGGTGTGTTTTGTACGAAATAGGAGGGGTGAGGAGGGCAGCGAGAAGCACTTCTCTCTCTCTCTCTCTCTCTCTCTCTCTCTCTCTCTCTCTCTCTCTCTCTCTCTCTCTCTCTCTCTCTCTCTCTCTCTCTCTCTCTCCCTCTCTCTCTCTCTCACTCTCATATTGTTGCACGCACCTGCCACGCCATGGTGTGTGCGTTGTGTGTGTGTGCGCGCGCGCGCGCGCACGTGTGTGTGTGTGTGTGTGTGTGTGTGTGTGTGTGTGCGTGTTTGTGTGCGTGCATATGTGTGTGTGCGTCTGTGTGTGCGTGTGCGCGCGCACTCGCGCGCATGTGTGTGTGTGTGTGTGTGTGCGTTTGTGAGTGTGTGTGTTTTGTGTGCATGGGTATGTGTGTGTGCGCGCGCGCGCATGCTTGCATGCGTGCGTGCTTAGTCTCGAATGAAACCCGTAACTGACAGAATTCAAGAATGTGGCGTGTTATCATTCTCTTTGTAGTCATCACGACTTCTGTTCAGGATCCTCTTCCTAATCACTCATCCTTCCTAATAGAAAGGGACAAGAACTCTGCCATCAGCGCACCGCAGACGCACCTGTCAGCGGAGGACTATTATGTCAGTAGCAATGACACCTGCACGGCAGTCGGCTATACAGCAGCATCATATCCAGCACAGCTGCCCCGACCCTCGGAGGAACTTGATTGCTCACGTCGTGACAGGAAGCTCAGAGATGGCGAGCACTGCGTAGCAGGTAATCTTTTTTCATTAAGAGATTCCCGGATAACGGGGCAGCGGTGTGCCTCCTCGTGTATGTGAGACTGTGAGTTTGACTAGAGGGAGGAACGAAGTAGATGTGTGTATATGTGGTGGTCAAGAAGAAAAAAAGAATGAATAAATAAAATAAAGGGTTGTGTCTGGAAGAGACTGATTTGTATGCTGTCTAGAAAGGAGACGTTCGGTAAACTGATGAGGGGTCAACGTCTGAAAGAGAGGGGGGTGAATGGGAAAGGGGGAGGGGCGTGATTTGTATGCTGTCTGGAAACCAGACGTTTGGAAAATAAATCTCACCAGTTATCTTCAGGGGTTATGCACATATTTTCAGACAGGGGAACGAGCCACAGATTTAAACAGACTGTCATGTAGACTGCAGACGAAAAAAAAATTTGAAAAAAAACCCCTGTTAACTGATTTGTGTTTGACATGAGTTACGTTTGTTACTTTTGAACTGAATTATCGCCTATATATAATGTGATAGTTCATGTCATATATGTTGATACTTGAGGATGGTTTACTGTACGGAGCTTCGCGGGAAAACCAATGAATCGCTTTTACATTTTTTTTTGTCTCTTAAAAGTTATTCGACTCATTCCATTTTGTTTTTGCATGTTTGTTTTGGGGGTTGAGTTTTTTTGTTTGTTTGTTTTTTTGTTGTTTGTTTCGTTTTGATTTTTTTTTTTTTGTTTTGTTTAACTCTTATTGACATTCTCCTCTAGAATCCAGTATTTCGCGGCTGATGTTATCGTCATCCTTTTTAAAAGTTTGTAACATTAACATTTCTGAAGGAATTCTCTGACTGCGTTTGTATAGTAAAAAAAAAAACGTTTTATCTTCTTCCACTTGACGACCATCTTTGATGAATCTGCCGTTTGCGGGAGGTTACAGGTCGAGGACGTTAAGCGGCTTCTGACCTGAAACCGTCTCCTGCAGGAGACCCTTACTAATTGGATGGAAAGAACGTTTTGATCGGCAGTGTGACTGAAGGAACATTATGGAGGGATAGGAAATGGGAGGAGGGGGGGGGGTGAATGTCCTTTTGCAGAATCAGGGGAGGGAAGCCAATCTGGACCTGAAATTTGACTCGGTTTTCGCAACCTTCTGTCGAAGTCAGTGTCCAATGCTAAAAGTCTAAAACGGGTTTTATCTTCTGCTCATGATAGACCAAAATGTCTACAGTGTCCCAAAGGATGCTGTGATCGTATGACATCAATGTACTGTGCATCGTTGCGACGTTCACTCTGGAAATGTTTCAAAGAATTCACTTCGTTGTTCAAATTCTTGCGTCACCTCACGTCCAACAGCCCAGTAATCGAATCAGGGTATGGGTTACTAAAACGAAGACAGCTGCAAAGGAACAATTAAAAGTTCAATAGATTTCTCCCTTTCTTCCAAGTCATTTGCATTATATGCAGATATGCTTCCGGCTGAAATTCTGCTGCGTGTTTATGCAAGCAGAAGATCAGGAACGCACGTTGAAGGTCATGTAATATATGTCAGCGTTCGATGAACTATGGAAACGTAAGTATCCCAGGCGTGCGGCACGATATTTAGAGAGGAGAAAGAACACTATATCTGCAGAAGAGGTGGACAAGATACTTAGACAGAAGATGGACAGCCTACTTGGAGATGAGCAGCATACCATGAGATGAGATGGATACAATACTACGAGAGAAGATGGTAACGTCGTAGGAGGGGAAGATGGTCTGGATACTCGGAGAGGAATTAGGCAACATCCTTGGAGATGGGCAACATTCTAGGAGAAGAGATGGCCCACACCAGAAGAGATGGCAGAAAACCAAGGGGGTGGTGGGGGAGGGGAGCAAGGGTGGAGACGGATAGGAAAGAAGGAAAGGAAGATAGCAGCATTGTAGGAGAGAAAGTCAGTAGAATACCAGGAGAGGAGATGGGCAGGACACTACGATAGGAGATGGGCAGGATTCTGGAGGAGCAGATAGATAGGATAAGACGAGGGTATAGACAGCATACGAGAGAGGACATGGGCAGTATACTAGAAGGGAAAATGTTCAGCATACAAGAGGGGAGACAGGATGAAATTTCAAGAAGAGATAGGCA
>JADBJO010000165.1:427500-440000 GCA_016801955.1 Conus betulinus
GCAATTTTTTCAGTACACTCTGAGGAGCTGAAAAATAAACTTCCTGTCCGTACACTAGCTTTGATCTTATTAAAGAAACAGCTAGGTGCAGGAGGGTTTTTGTATCTTGAGCCCACGGCTGAATACAAATAATTTTCAATAAGTTTAAACGTTTCCTTGTTTCAGTTATCAAGCTTTCAACGTAAAAACGCCAGTTAAGTTTAGGGGTTAAATTCACACCCAGAAATTTTATGTTTTGTGAGTACTGCAATTCAGAGCCATTCAATTTGAAGCTTGGCAAATACCGTGGGTTGTCTCTATTATTGAAAAACATTAATTGTGCTTTTTCACCTGAGATCTCTCTCTCTCTCTCTCTCTCTCTCTCTCTCTCTCTCTCTATATATATATATATATATATATATATATATATATATATATATATATATAAAGATTGACCCCTACATTTTATACTGTTTGCATAATGATTTTAGTTTTTCAGCAACTTTTTTTTCCTCTTCACACTTTCGTTTTGTTTTATTTTACTACCTTTCGCTGGCTGCTTTGGGGGTACCATTGGATTCTCTTTTTTGAACCCTTGGTGGTGAGAACACCACAGAAGTACGGACTGTGGTGTGTCTCTATTTGACTCCAAGAGCACAGACGCAATCAGCCGTGTCTCCCTGATGAGTCCGATCCAGCGGACGAAAGGCCTAGGAGCAGGCAATACATATAGATCTGCCTTCAAGAGGGATTGCGATGGTTCCCTCATGCAGCTAGTGAAGGGTTTTCATATTCATAACATACATTTTCCCATTTTCTTCGTCTTCAGCCCCTTTCCCCCCTTTTTTCTCTTTAAATTTCAAATCTTTGCCAAGTGATTACAATAATGATGGAAGAATTGTTAACCTGCACTCTACTTGTTTTCCTCCACTACTTAATTGTTCAGCATTATATATATATATATATATATATATATATATATATATATATATATATATATATATGTGTGTGTGTGTGTGTGTGTGTGTGTGTGTGTGAGCAAGCGCGCGCATACGTGTGTGTGTGTGTCCTCTAGCGATACTGGAGCCAATAAAAGCAAACACTCTAACAGTTTGATTACGTGCCCCTCTAATTAACGTCAGTATTGACGCGTTTTGCTGTTGACCCTACACTTTCAAATGCACGCTGTTTATATTAGATGAAAGAAAACTAAAAGCTGAAGAAGACAGAAAGAAATCTAGAAATAAAGGGAAACAAAAAGAAAGCTGAGCAGACAGAAATTCAGGAATTGATCAATGAATTAAGGAACAGATATCTACGATCTTTGATGTTTTTACATTTTCATCGATAAGAGTCTTGGCGTTATTCTTAACTTTTAAAAGGTGAACAATCACCGTGGTGCAATCCATGTCATGTACCAATCACACTGAAACATATTCTTTTAGGGTGTTGGGACTTGCATGATGTGAGACATAAGCATTTTACAGTAGACTCCATGAAAACCTTCTTCAGAGATGTCTTACCTGATGTGATCTTTGAATTTCTGGAAGAGATCAACATTTTTCATCTGATTTTACAGACGAAAGATTTTAAAGAAAATTTCGGGTGTGTTTTTAGAGTGTGTATTTCGAAGGGTCGTGTGAATGACATTTTTTTTTTTTTTTTTTTTTTTTTTTTTTTTGTAAGACTTGTGGGTTAACTTCAACACGGTGGCAGACCTGATTCCACAGAATCTGACCTTTCATCTGCAATCTGTCATGTTTTCATGTCGTTACGTCTGATCAAAATCTGACCTTTCATCTGCAATCTGACATGTCATGTTTTCACGTTTTCGTGTCATTACTCCTGAACAGAATCTGACCTTTCATCTGCGATCTGTCATGTTTTCACGTTTTCATGTCGTAACTCCTGATTAGAATCTGATCTTTCATCTGCAGTCCGTCACGTTTTCACGTTTTCATGTCCACTCAGGGAATCTCACAAATTGTTCTCGGGCCCCATTCCTTCCTGTGCCACATGAAGACAGCATAAAAACCCTCACCGCCATTTGCCTCCCGACCAAACCCTAGGTGCTCTGCTCAAGGTGGATTTAAAGTCAGTCTTCTCTCCGCCCACCTCTGCATCCCCCAAATAACAGCAAGGGTTGGCCTCTTTCTTTATTCTGGCTTCCCAGACACGATCTATGGCAAGAGCGGCAGGAAACGACAACACCAGCTTCTCACCGGCCGCTGGAGGCCAGTTTGTGCAGGGGTGGAGAGGAACCAGGTGACATTCCACAAGTTGCTGTCGGCTCAAGACATTCAGGGGCAGTGAGACGTAGAGGAGTGGGTATCGCTAGCAAGTCTGCTTCGCATCCTCGGAGGCAAATTTGAAAGAGAAACAGAGAGAGAGAGAGAGAGGGAGAGAGAAAAGAGAGAGGTCTCTCTCTCTCTCTCTCTCTGTTTCTGTGTGTGTGTGTAAGTGAGTGAGTGAGTGTGTGTGTGTGTGTGTGTGTGTGTGTGTGTGTGTGTGTGTGTGTGTGTGTGTGTGTGTGTGTGAGTGCGTGTGTTAGGTAAGATGATGTTGCTTATAACCCAGCCGACCGCAAAGGGCCATATCAGGGCTGTCACCACGTTAAAATCAACTCACAAGTCATCAAAAAAAAAAAACCTGTTACACATCTCTTTAAAATATATCTTCTAAAAGCGTATCAGAAACTTCGTTTAAAATCTTTCTTCCATGAAATCTTTGATCAGATGGAAATTGTTAATCTCTTTCAGAAACTTAAAGATCACGTCAGGTGGGACATCTCTGAACAGGGTTTTCATGGACTCTGTGTGTGTGTGTGTGTGTGTGTGTGTGTGTGTGTGTGTGTGTGTGTGTGTGTGTGTGTGTGTGGTTTGTGCTTGTTTTATCCTTTGATGGATCCTGTCCATCTTCGGGTGCTGAGAGTGTGCACTGGCACTGCAATTGTTTTTTGTTTCTATTTCCATCAGCGTAAATATCGTGTCCCTCTTCTAGAAAACAATTTCATACTTCGATGCGTGACTGAAACAAAAACGGTTAAACACTTAAGAAATAAATTTGTAACTGGCAAAGAACTTACACACGTTCTAAAAAGGATATCAATAAATGACTTCTTCAAAACAGTAGGCTAATAAATGATTCAAACGTGTTATAAACAGTGCGCTCATAAATTATTAAAACATGTTCTAAAAGGTGCACTAATGAAGTATTGTGTTATATACAGTGTACGGATAAATGATTCAAAAGTTGTCTCAAGCACGTTAATGAATCATTCAAGCGTGGTCCAGCTGTACACTACTGAATGATTCAAACGTGTTACAAAGGTAAGATTGTGGATGATTCAAACGTGCTTTAAATGAATCATTCAAACCTTTTATAAATGGACCGTCGATGGTTATGCTTACATCAACTGATGTTACTTTATTTTTGTTTGTTTTTGCTCTTTTCCACAGTAGTAATGAAATGTCGGTTGAATATCTCGTTTATGTTTCGGTGAAATAACATTGAATTACCATTTTTGAAGTAACTCCTATCGCGGTTTTGAAATGATAATTCGTCTTGCCGCATTTTACCTTGATGTTCAAGCCTGCAAACAGTCATGTATACATATAAGTTGAAATACCTGCAGCCTGATCAGTGCCATTCCCTATAGTCGCTTCCGTACTTTGCCCCTTCAGCAGAGAATCGCAGAACAGAAACAGCAGCGAGTCGCTCCTTGTTGAAAGGCCATATATGATCATACTATGAAAACTATCTCACAGTTACTGTAGGCTTTGGATGGCAACTTGGTCAAGTGGTACGGCACCGATTTGGCTGTCAGATGTTACAAGTTCGAACCCCTATAGTGGCCCAATACAACAGTGGCCGTCTTCGCTGTTCACCTTTAATATCTTCTGCTGGTGCTGATGCTATGTTAGATAAGTGCTGCACTCTGTTCTCCCCCTCTATCCGCCCACCCCCATTCACCCCTTGCCATCACCACCCACCTAAAATCTCTGAGGTTTGTCCACAAATGCTGTATTATCGTTGGTGGGAGTGGATTGGACATTAAGCCTGAGCGGAAGTAGCAAAGCCCATGAACTGCCTCACTTTTGGTTCATTAGATGGTGATGTCAGCACGTTCACGTCAACGTCTTTTTTCATGGCATCACCAATTCTCCAGATCGTTGCAGACGTATGACTGAAGAGCCACATGCACTAGAATAGATTTCTTGATATTGTGATTAGAGATAAAATGAAACAGTGGAAAGAAGACAGTTTCATGGGAAAGGGTAGCTTTCCATAGAATGCGTTGTTGCTCGGATGGAAACAGTGTGTATTGTATAGAGCTGTGGGATGAATGCTCATAGTGTGGTACTCACGGTCCACAAACCCCTACCAACCCCCATGCCTTCGTGGCCCTGAGGCGCCAAAACTGATCAGTCCAGTGGACTGCACACAGGTGGGGTCAGTATGACGGACGGCGGGTTTCGCCCAACTCACTAACAAAAAATAACCGTGCTTATGATGAACTTAAACGACCCTGTTCTTTTTTCCCATCCGGAACTTATTTTGTCGCCAGGCATAAGAAATGAATGTTTTATGGATCTAGCGAACGAACAGCTCACCGTTCGCGCTTCCGTCTAAGCAGAGAATTTCCCTCTTAGTTCTGTGAGAGGGGAGGTAATTCTCATGTGGCCTCCGGTGACTTCCTTTCCATGTACCAGTGGGGGGGGAATGGAGAGAGAGAGAGAGAGAGAGAGAGAGAGAGAGAGAGAGAGAGAGAGAGAGAGAGAGAGAAATAACCAGAATAATAACAACAACGACAAAATACTGGCATATTTCGCCATGACAAGATAGACTGCTGCACGCACAATTTACAGCCTCTAAAATGGATTAGCACTTACAAGAGGATGTGTGCGGGGGGAAGGGGTAAAGGTCTAGACAGTGAAGCGAACACTGCGCGTTTGGAGTGTCAGCTATCACCCTCGAGTGTCAGCCCTCGTAACAGGTAAAAAGGAAAAGGAAAGTACGTACCTAACCCCACTCTCTTTTTTTTTTTTTGTTTTCTTTTTTTTTTTGTCCATGTTACTTTGATCACTACAGGGTTGTCTTTCCCTAAGAGGATGTTGTACCAGCGGGGGGTAACATGTCACACATGGCAACACTTCTTACCCGTAAACTCCTTGAACACAATGGTTTGAAAGCTGAGGAGAATTACGACCTCTCGGGCTGCTATCTGAGTTGGTGGTTGAGTTGTTTGAAGTGGAAGCCTACCTTCTGTTTTGGCCTTTATCATGGGAAAAAAAAAAAAACAGGCTCCCTAATAACTCTTGTCCATGTTTGCCCGAGGAATACACAACAGTGATAATAAATTATTTCTATGAAAAACATACAACATTGATGAGTGATTTCTATGAAAAACATTCAACAGTGATAATATATCATTTCAGTGGAACACAAACTATTATCCCTGTTCTCTCGGACAGTAACTACCATTTTCTTCTGGAAAACAAGAAAAGACAGATTGTATCATTATGAATCTAGTATGCTTCCGCACTCAACGACTGCAGTAGATGCTGTCTGTATCCAAAGCTGTGTGTTCTGGTACCGTTTGCATTATGAGTGGCAAAAGTCAGGCAAATCGGTTGTTTTCTTTTTAATTATGAAACGAAATACTGCTGATGGATTGACTTTTTTTTTTAACAGAATAAGCTAGGAGGAAGCAGATGTTGTTATGAAAAAAACTAAAGACAGTGAGTGAATCTCAGAGTGATTCAATTTGACTCAGCAGCTTTGGTTGATCGGTTGATTGTTGACTGACTATGCCTTGGCAGTGAATTTTGTATATCACTCAAAAAGCAAATTAGATAAGTAAATAAGTAAGAATTTAAGACTGATAATGATTTATCCATTAAAGATTGTATTCTTGTTTGGTAAGAACTCCAGAAATGCAAGTGTATGCATGCACTAACTATAACCACAGACTTCAGAAGTTACAAGTAGAACAGAAGGAAAGTGAGATCTGAGAAAGAAGATCTTATGGAACTGCATGAAATATTGGACATACATTTCACTTGAGCTTTTTTTTTAATTATGATATTTTGTTTCATGTGGAAACCATCGATCACAATGTGACGGTGTAGCTTATTCATAACTGGAAAGAAGACACAGTATATATAAATTGATAACATTGTAGAAGTATGCAGAAATGCACATGTGTGTGTGTGTGTGTGTGTGTGTGTGTGTGTGTGTGTGTGTGTGTGCGTGTGTGTGTGTGTGTGAATATGGTTCTGTTTTTTGACAAATATATATCACAAAGAAATGTGCACTGGACTAGAAGCAGGTTTTAAAGTTGAAATTCAATCATTGAAATACCCTTTCCTTGCCTTATATACCGTACACATAATCAATCAAACACTTTCACCATGGTCACTTTGAATCCTCCGTATTATAAACAATCCATGTAGCCTACAATTAACTCTACATCACGACTATGCCTGCAGTTTAATGCAAGTCCATACTCTACTGCGACCGCCTGTTTCATTACTTTGAAATAATAGTACAATGTAATCTATGTGGATGATGTAAACAATTTGTTATTATTCAAAGGGTGAACTCTCTTCCGTCGGTCCCTTGTATGTCTGCGTTGCTTGAGCGTGAGTCTGACAGTGACGCTGAAGCGTATTGAAATCCACACCACCTTTGTGCAGGACGGCTCCACCGATGACCAGAATCAGACGACGGGCCCATGTTGTTGTATGGTCACCGCGCGTAGCCCCCTCTGCCTGGGAAAGGCCTTGAAGACTAGTGTGTGAAGACATCTCCCGTCAAAGCCTTCCTTCTCTTCAGGCTCTTCCGCCTGGGACCTCGTTCTCTCTGTAGACTGTCTGCACTGGCGATGGGGGCTCCACTCCTTTGTCCGGGGCAAAATGCAGTATTTGTCGAAAGGTGCAAAAAAAAAGTCTGAATTTGTTTGGATCAATGGAACTTTGAACCACCAGGGCTTCGTTCATATTTGTCTCTCAGATGCTGCATCTGAGTCTGCATTGTCTTGGGCAAGTTCTCCAATACATGTTTCTGTTTTAGACCTGTCCTTTTTAATGTTAAGAAGTCCGAGAGCTGTTTCACAAAATCGAACCACTTTTCAATAACATTAATCATGAGTAGATTCCCAGTTCAATGCCCTGCCTACTTTCCTGCGGGGCAAGGTTCTCCTCGTAGTCTCACAGATAGCACAGACTTTGGAACTGTCTGGAACTCCACTCTTAGTTTCTTGTCTTGATGGAAGCGCGTGATGATGCTCCTTGCACCAGTTCTCCTGAAACTGGCGCCAAGTTCAGCCGGTCGTTTCCACTCTCAAACTATGACACGCTGTCACTCAAACCTTTGAATGACAAACTGATCAGTTGTTGCAAATCCATTACGTGTTTAAGGATCCTTTTTTTAACCATCACGAGTTCACAAAAGTTATGTCATGAAAGAGATCCAGTTTTTTAA
Organism: Conus betulinus; assembly: GCA_016801955.1. Lineage (NCBI taxonomy): Eukaryota > Metazoa > Mollusca > Gastropoda > Neogastropoda > Conidae > Conus > Conus betulinus. The sequence continues at coordinate 434,965 of JADBJO010000165.1, forward strand.
CCGAAGACTTCACCTGTGCTTTAGCCGTACGTTGTTCCTGTGTGACATAGGCGAAAAGAAGGAATATTCAGTGGTCCAGTGACACGTGATCAGTGAGGAAGGGACGGGAAATAACCCTGGTAGTATTCCTTGTGCGTACATTTTCCCTTAATTTCTTACAGGTACGTAGCAGTTTTTCATTTTCTCACCATCAACAACAAGAGAAAGAGAATGAAAATTTTGAATGAACATCGAAATCCAGCTATTAAGTTCATCCCGCTCCCCCCCCCCCTACCCCCTCCAACCACACACACACACACGCGCGCGCGCGCACACACACACACACACACACACACACAGAGTATAATTAAGTAAGATATAGCCCCTGTTGCTTTATTTTGTAAGGATCTTGTCAGTAAAGAAACCCCTCGTCGCACGTACGATCAAAGATTACTACACAAAGGTTATCGGCAACCGGTTCCTCAAAGCCACAACCAATGTTGTTCCGAAGCTAACATAATTATGTGAAAGACGGTGACTTCTCTTGTGGCATTTTAAGCCCCACACATCAGTCCTGTCTCACTGAGCAGTTACTCGTAAGCTGCTGCGTTTACGGGACACGTGCATGACACGTGATCAGTCCTAATCAAGATGCCGACCGATGCGCTCATTACCGAAATGCCTATTGCCTGCTCGTTAGCGGATGCTGTCTGCTGCGCTCATCAGGACGTCACTGGAACCATGCAGGGTCAAGCCGTAACGACCTGCATGTACCGGCCAGAGGGAGAGAGAGAGAAGAGAGAGAGAGAGAGAGACTGCGTCAGCAGTAATATCAATAGACCACGCTTTACCTGGATCGTCCTTATTGTATAACACGGTGACGTCCCTTGATTATGGAGGGGATCATTAGCATTGTCATCACGGTGGACTTTTAGACACTGACAGTTTTTGATAGCATGAAGCTGTTTTGTGTGTGTGTGTGTGTGTGTGTGTGTGTGTGTGTGTGTGTGTGAGTGTGTGCTTTTCTGCTTGCGTGTGTGCATGCGTGTGTGTGTGTGTGTGTGTGTGTGTGTGTGTGCGGGCGCGCGTGCACGATTGTGTTAGAAAGTGTATGTGTGTGTATGTGTGTGTGTGCGCGCGCGCGCGCGCGCATGTGCGCGCACGCACGTACGCGCGTAAGCGCGTGTATATGCGTGCTTGTCTGTCTGTCTGGCCGTCTGTCTTCTGTCTATGTGTCTCTCTCTTTCTGTGGCTATGCAGTTAATACGTTATTGTTTTGTTTTGTTTTGTGTGTGTGTGTGTGTGTGTGTGTGTGTGTGTGTGTGTTCTTTTTTCTGAGCATTTCAGTTGCTTTATTTGGAGATTTTTAATCCCGTGTCAGTTTTGTATCGTTCATCTGCGTTACTTACGCGAACAGCCAGAGCCACATACTCTGAATATATATGAAATCCAAATTTGCTTTGTACCCTGTTACATGAATTCAATGTTGTGTAGAATTTAAAGCTTACTACACTCTGTGACTATCTTATCTTGCAGTCTTTTTCTTTTTTTTTTTTTTTTTTTTTGTTTTTGTTTTTGTTTTTGTTTGTTTGTTTTTTTTTTTTGTGTGTGTGGCATCAGTTGTCGGATTAATGGAGCACCTAAGGCGGTGACTTTTTTTTTTTTTGCCTCCTAATGCCGAAATCCACCTCTTCATTTTTTGGTGCTTCACACTGTCTTCTTCATCTGCAAAAAAAAAAAAATCCACAACTAGCCTTTTTTTTTTTTTTTTTTTTTTTTTTTTTTTCTTTTTCTTTTTCTACACAACCAGTATCTTACACACTAAGCATAGTCTGTATGTTTTCTTACAAATGGACATATTCTTGCTGATTTTAGTGTTTGGGCGTTTAATACAATTTATCCCGCAGTCGTTAATGCAGAATACAAACCACGCACAGACGCCATGATGGATCTGTTCCGAAGTCACGACATATGTGACATTTGAACTGCAAACTGCGAGATTTTCTGACACTCTAATCACAATAAGCGAAGACGGCTCAATTTCAGCGCGCGCGCACACACACACACACACACACACACACACACACACACACACACACACACACACACACACACACACACCTCGCCCTCTTTCTCAATCTGTACACGTGTACATTAATGTTGATAGCTAAATAGATAGACAGGCAGGCAGGCAGGCAGACAGACAGACAGACTGCCAAAATGCCTACCGTCACTGTCATCAGCGGAATGTCAACTGATTTATTCATTAGTACGTCACTGGAAGCTCGCAAGGATAAGCAGTAACGAAGTACAGGTACCAATTAGAGGGAGACAAAGTAGAGATGTTAAACATACCAGCAGGAGGATTATGCGTCTTGCATCGCTCAGTGACATCATTAGTTATGGAGGTCAGTAGTATCATTATCAATGGAAGATCACCAGAATGAAACCCACAACTCGTATTATAATGAAGTGATTGCATGCAGTGTGCGTGAGAGGGAGGGGAGGGGAGAGGGGGGAGAGAGAGAGAGAGAGAGAGAGAGAGAGAGAGAGAGAGAGAGAGAGAGAGAGAGATTGTTGCTGTTGCTGCTGCTGTTGTTGGTTTAGCACTTGCTCGGGGTGCTTTAGGTTCTATTTTAATAGTTTAGTTTGTGTTTCCATTACTTTTATTTCGCCCACTTAAACCATAAAAGCAGCCAAGGAATATGCTTGAATTACTTCTAATGTATATGTTCACTTACCCCTGGAAGTGTAATGCCTTATTTTATCCCGAGGTTGCCAACCCATGTTTTTAAACACCATAGACGGCATCAAGTATTTTTTTTCACAGCGTGCACTGTTTTTTTTTTTTTTAATGGCAAAATAAGGAAAATTTTGAACTTCTCTGGTACCCTGAGAAGTAAATCCAAAGCAGCTAGCTTTTTTGTCCCTCAAAAAGTATGTAACTGGATAAATCATTCCTTCCGCAGCAACGTAGCGACCTGCATCTTTTGGTATGTACACGTCACACGTGATCAGTCTTGGTCAAGATGCTGACCAGTACTTTCATTACCAAAATGCCTGCTACCGTGCTCATAAGCGGAATGCCGACAGCTGCTCCCAGAATGTCACTGGAAGCAGGCAAGTGACGAGGTGAACGCTCTAAGCCTACTTACATGTCGGTAGGTGACCTACTTACCTCGTTGTAAGCTCGAAGGTCCGTTATTTGCGGATCCATATGTCGAGAGTAACCTTTAACCTCGTGGTTTGCATTGGGTGAGGGATGGATAACCTACAACGAGGATAAGACATGAGTTCGCCCTAGGTTAGAGATCAAAACAAAGATGGCTGCCAACTTTGTGTTTTTTTCACCGACGAAGGCAACTACTGCGGACTGCGGAGAAACCGTATTTTACGGGACAGAACGAATCCATTGGACACGTTCAATGATGACGAACTTCACGCAAAGTTAAGATTTCGTCGTCACAACATCTTCCAGCTGACAGACACTCTCCGAGAAGACATTGGACTTGATTTGCACAGACTGAGACATGGAACACTGCCTCCTGCTCTGCAAGTGTGTCTAGCACTGTGCATTTTTTTGTTACTGGCACATTTCAAGATGTTGTTGGTGAAACAATCGGCGTGTGTCTCAGCAATTAACATCAAGAATTGTTAGGAGAGTGACACTGGCCTTGTTGCGTCACTTGCCTGTGGAAGTGAAAATGCCAGCTGCAGTGAAGCAGACAGCACCTGTTTAGCAGCCATGTTGTCAACAACATTGATGGCGACGGACATGCGCAGAAGGTTGGGGATTATTCAAGATATGCGCAGAAGGAGGGATCCCTTTTTTTTATCTGACCTTCACCCTTTACTTTCTAGATACTTCGTAGGTAGAAACCGAGACAAAACCCAGAGGATATAGGTATAAAAGTAGAATGCGCTGAACCCACAGGGTTTGTACCCAGGAGTTAATCTCGTTGCAGAAGTAAATTTACCGACGACATATAAGTACGGCAGCTGGTTAGAGAGAGACAGATGACATCTGACGACAGCGATAAGATCTTCACAGACAACAGGAAGGATCGTGCGGATTGCATACCTCGCGGACGGCGCTTGCTGTAGAGGTTATTTGCATCATCGTCAATGGAGGACTGCTAGAAAGTAACTCTCCATATTTGTTAAAACGAAGCGGTTGTATGGAGATTAGGAGGAGAGAGAGAGAGAGAGAGAGAGAGAGAGAGAGAGAGAGAGAGAGAGAGAGAGAGAGAGAGAATTCTTTACTCCCATGGGTAATAGATAAGCAAGAAGAAGCTTTCTTTTTCCATCTGGTCCTTGTCCGCTCCAAAACTGAGGAAACTAATACACGAACACTATTTCATGATATAACACTGATCTAAACAAGAGCTGTAATGATTCATATTATCATGAAAGAAAACAAATACGCACTCACTAACATGAAAGAACATACGTACGCTCTCTCTCTCTCTCTCTCTCTCTCTCTCTCTCTCTCTCTCTCTCTCTCTCTCTCTCTCTCCACAACACATAATATTCCCAGAGGGAGAGAGTATAAGAAGCATCAGTCACCAAAAAAACAGTATCATCTGCAAACTTGAGGAAGACTGGATAGTGATTCTTGAGAAAGAGAATCCTATTTCTGACCATTTCGTGTTGGGTTTTGTTTGTTTTCAAGTAGTTTTTACAGCCTGGATTTGGTCCCCGGTCTCTTTTTTGTACGTCTTCCACACGCCAACAAGAAGCCAGAGAGACAGAGAGAGAGAGAGAGAGAGAGAGAGAGAGAGAGAGAGAGAGAGAGAGAGAGAGAGAGAGAGAGAGAGAGAGAGTTTGCCCCACTACAGAAGTAAGCCCGGGTGTTTTAAAATAAGAGCTAACATCAGCTACTGTATTTCGCGACTGCTCTATCCACATTTGCCATTGCAGCTTTCAGACACCATGGAGAACTTTTCTCTTCCTAACGTCGTGGCACGAACTGCATTCAAGCAGCAACATATGCTGAATTTGGGAACTTCCTACACAGCAGCAACCAGCGACCTTCTTATCTGGATCGTGCTGGTCAT
>JADBJO010000165.1:445000-457500 GCA_016801955.1 Conus betulinus
TCTCTCTCTCTCTCTAGATGCACACACGCACATATGCGTGCACATCCATATACATTAACCCCGTGCGTGTGCGTGTGTGTGTGCGCGGGCGCGCGCGCGTACATACACACACACACACACACACACACACACACACACACACACACACACACACACACACACACACACACACACACACACACACACACTACTATACCCGATCCCTTTGAAGTCAGTCTCATCTTCTCAACACTTACCCCCCCCCCCCCCCCTTGTCCTAACAACCCCCTGCCACCCCCTCTCTTTCTCTCCTCCATCTCTTCTCCCACCTACCCTCACCACCACCACCACCACCCTCCAACCCACTGGGGAGAGATGCAAGTGTCAGTCGTCATGCTGTTCCTCAGCGGAACTCCAAGTTTGTTGCGAGTCTTCTTCTTTCGCCTCTTCTTTTTCTCCTTTATCTTCCCATCTCCTTCTTCTCCGACCCCTTCTTCTTCTTCTTCTTCTTCTTCTTCTTCTTCTTCTTCTTCTTCTTCTTCTTCTTCTTTTTTCTTTCTTCCTTCTTCTTCTTCTTCTTCTTCTCCATCACTCCACCAATGCTGTGGTCGGTAGGTCTTCCATACCACCCACTGACATACACACTAAACCACTTCTGCGCTACTGACGACCCCCCCCCTACCCCCCCCCCCCCCCCCCCCCCCCCCTCCCCGTCAAAACTTCATTCCACTTATTAAGCTTCAGACCAGCCAGGGAGTCTGGCAACAGTCTCAGTGCCAGTTGAGAGGAAGGGAGGGGGGTCCAGAATCCTTGACCCATCCTGCCAATAAACTAGAAGGCAGAGCTACTTCTATCGGCAGTCTTTTCTACGTAGAGGCTTTGCGAGTGGTCTACCAGCTTTGCGTTTTATCTCCGGGAGTATGGTAAGTGTCTTTTAGGAGCCAGAAACTGACCTGCTTGAGCAGATAGTGGAAGCACTCTTTACACTACAAAGTGTTGTGTTCTAGTTGCAAAGTGAGACGGCTGCAGGCGAAATCTAAACAAATCTTAAACAAATGTTAGCGAACCGCCCAGAGAAACGTGGACAAACGAGTCACAAGACAAAACACAACGCGTTTCGACCTCTTAGGTCTTCTTCAGGTAAACACAAGCGAATAAAATAACGAAAATTCACTTAGCTTTGATCGCTTCAGAGTTCAGCGCAAGGAAGAAGGCGTTGAAAAACAAAAGTGTTGTGTTGTTCTATAAATCATTATTTCACAAGCTTAAGTGGTATGGTACCGAATAGTCTTCAGCAAGGTGAATGGTTACTCGTTATTTTCAAACTTTTAGTTCTGCGGATTACGGCGTTATTGCTAAGAAATTTTCAGTTTTATTAGTAAACAATGGATTCCTTAACAGCAGTTACGTAATTCTTGAGGATTGTTATCCCCGTTGATGGCAGCTGTTTATGAAAGGCATGTTTGAGAGCTCTCTCTCTCTCTCTCTCTCTCTCTCTCTCTCTCTCTCTCTCTCTCTCTCTCTCTACGTAGGTGCGCACATGAACGTGAATCTCTCTCTCTCTCTCTCTCTCTCTCTCTCTTAACCTCGTGCGTACGTAGGTGCGCATGAACGTATGCTTGCGTACATTCATATGCACACACACTCGTGCACACACACACACACACACACACACACACACACACACACACACACACACACACACACACACACACACACACGCGCACACGCACACACACGCACACACACACACACACACACACACACACACACACACACACACACACACACACACACACACACACACACACACACCCCTTATACATGCACTTCTTAAACATCACACTTAATTTAAGTAGACACGTCTTAAAATCACTCGCATCCAGCTCTCTAAAGCCTTCCACCGGATCCTTGTTTTTAACTCACATTGTACTGATGAAAATCTGTCCATAACATACAAACTTCCCTTTGATCTGCATTATTCGTGTCAGTTTAATGTTAATTTATTCCAAAGTGAGTAAAACATATGCTAGTGCACTTAAACACACACACACACACACACACACACACACACACACAACACACACACACACACACACACACACACACACACTTGTACATTTGCCAGAAGAGATTGACCCATGATTTCTGCGATGAATGTTAGATTGCTGAGAATTCCTTAGATCTCCAACATGTCTCGAACGTAAATCTAATCCTTCTTTTTCTCATTAAGGAAAACTGTGGCCACGGGACATTTAAACAGTAGAAGTCGACAGAGACAGCTCTGGAACTCAGTGCAAACTGAAAAACGAAGATGTGATTTTTGACCGATGATTGTGAATATTTCTAGAACAAGGCAAATTTCGATTTTCTTTTTGCAGTGTAAAAACATACTTCTGAAAACGGCCACACACCGACCCCTCTCTGTCTAACCGGGTACATCATTATCCAGAATATTTTTGCAGGTTCGTACATCCTCTAACCGGCTATTTGCTGGCCTGGGGAAAGTTGCTGTGAGTGGAACTCCAGGATTTCAGGTGTGTGAGTAAACTGTCAGAAGATGCCGAGGGAGGTACTGAGTGGGCCGATGCCATTCACCATTCACCATTTTACCTGCAGCAGCAGACATCAAAGAAAGTGCGGCAGGGAAATTAGTGGGCAGAAAAATGAGTCTTGCTCAAAGGCAGGCTAGGCACAGATAGTTCCTTTTCTTTGTATTTTCACCTACGCAGCAGTGGTTATTATAGCTGTATTTTAGGTTCTAGACGTATTCACACACAGTTTTCTATATATTATTAGTAAAATAACATCACATCCGTATACACGTACAGGTAGACATATACAAACACAAGTTCCACATAAAAACGATACACACAAGTATATAAAAGCATGCATATATTTAAAAAACAAAAAACTAAGACAGGAAATTTACCAATATTCTTTGCAGCGCAATATTGCTACCGTAAAGAGAATGGGACGGGAAACTTGGACATTTTGTGTTGTTGCTCTTAAGTTGTTGTTGTTGTTGTTGTTGTTGTTGTTGTTGTTGTTGTTCAGAAACATTCGTTCTGGCAAGAGCAAAATCAAAATGACTGCACCCCCAAGCTAAGGAACAAACAAAATCCATAACACACACAACGCGTGTTCCTCTTGTTCCAGTTTCCGCCTGCAGGCACTCTGCTTTGAATCCAACCTTGCTTTTTAGGATTTTTTGGAGCCAGTATTGCTTGTGCCACCATTGAAACACAGGTTTTTAAAGACGCAGAGAGCCTGACATACGAAGTCTGAAAATGGCAAATCTACCGGCCAGAAATAGAGAAGGAACAGAAAGCGTAATACTATACACGATAGAAACGAACAGGAAAAGAAGCAGAAGGGCAGGAAAGGATAGAAAAGAAAACCCAGAGATGAAAGGAAAATAGAAGAAAACAATAGGAAAAAAATAGAACAATTTCAGGTAGGGAGAAGGAAGAAAGGATAGGAAAAATCTTGTACAAAAATATATAAAAGAAAAGAATCTTAAACAATGATAGGAAACATGCACGAAACGAGATGGAAATGTAGGGAACAAGGTAACAAAAGATAGAAACGACGGTGGAAAAAAAAATAATAGAAAACAAGGTTAGAAAAGACAGGAACAGCGCAAAAAAAAAGTAGGAACATGGTGGGAAAATCAGGTAGGAAAAGGTGGACCTAGGAAGTGAAAGGTGGGAGGACTGTAGAAGAATGTAATAACAAGGAAGGAGAAATTAGGAACAACCTAACAAAAGATAGGAATAAGGAAGGAACAGGTTGGAACAATGTAGAAAAAAGGGGTGAAACAAGGTGGGAACAAAGTACGAAAAGACAGGAACATGGAAGGAAAAAATAGGACTAAGGAAGGAAAAGATAGGAACAAAGAAAGACAAGATAGGAACAAGGGGGGGGGGGGGGAACAGATAAGAACAATATAGGAAAAAGGTAGAGAAACAAGTTTGGAACAAGGTATGAACAGATTGAAACAGGAGTATAAAAAGAATAGGAACAAGAAAGGAAAAGATAGGGAACCAGTAGAAACAAGGTAGCGAAAGGTAGTAGTGAGATGGGTAAAGGTGGGATTCAGGTAGCAAAACACGTGGGACAAGGTGGGAAGACGATAGGAAAGGTAGGAACAAAATAGAAAAAAGGTGAGGGAAAGGTAGACAAAGTGGAGAAAATGGAAAAGAAAGAAAAAAAAAAGAAAAGGTGGGGGGGGGGGGATGATAGGAAATCAAAGAGAAAAAACAAAAAAACTTTTTTTAAAGGGCAAGAAAAGATTGGGAGTCTCACAGATGCTGTTCTTAGCTTACCTGGCACGGCCTCAATATGATTACCATAGTAACACATTTGATATTACTACGTCAGTATAATCAGATCTGTCCCGGACACACTGGCGGTTCTTAACCTATCATTCATCAAATAACAAATTTATAAAAGCTGAAAATCTCATGACTCGCTTCAGTGGCTACCGCCCACCCATACCCCCACCTTCAACCCTACCCCCCCCACCCCCCAATTCCGCTCCCTACCCCACTTTGACTTCTCAACATACGTTCTTTGATGTCCACTTCTGTAGACATAGAGTGCACTCGACATTTTCCCTTACCTCTTCAGCATCACCTGACAGTGGTTCAAATCGGGGAATTTGTCAGTGGTCGTTTTGACAGCCGAACGGGGGAAATAGGACTGAAAACACAACGAGTCTAGTACAATGGACTGGCTTGAAAGAGTCACGATGATCATCTGAGCTTAAAATTATTTTTTTCTGAGGATCAATGAGGATGACGATGATGGTGTAGAACTCAGTCGAGGCCAAAGACAACATGACAGGGTTTTCTTTTTACGTTTCCTTGTGTGATATATTTTGGCGTCAGCTGGGACCGAGAGATACAGACACATGCAGTTTGGTCAGAAGATTGAGCCACTCTCTTGGAGACGCATTTATTAAGGGGATGAAACTTGACTATGACTGTTGTCTTTCCTTATGAGTACACAGCAAACTCCAGCCGGGACAAAAAAATCCCACAAAAAAATGCTTCTGATGAGACTCAAACCCATAACGACCGTGTTCGAAGCCCCGCTACAACAACTGCTACCCCACATTAGCTAGTGATACAAAGAATCAGTTGAGGAGTAAGGTGATTTCACGCTGTACTTGAGTGGTCAAGGCTTGTTAAGATGACACCATCCATTCCAGTAGTCTGGAAATGAGAATAAGCGTCTAATTCAGTGTTACATGTTGTTTGCGAACTGAGATGTTTGTTTACTGCAGCGGTTGTTTGAATTGGAGTGAACTGAATCGCACAGAATAGGATTCAGGAGGACAGGATCATAGCATGATGCACCATTGTGATGCACCGTATGTCACCATTATACACCCGAGCATCTCACATTCAGTGTAGGGTTCACCAGGGAATACCTGCACCACTGCAACTACTGTTCCCTTTCTTTTGACGGGGAAGAAGACAAAGGTAAAGAAAGACAGATACAGGAAGAAGAAAAAAACGATAAAAAAAAAACGATAAATAACAGACGAAGAAGAACCTACAATGATACAGACAAAACCGAATAGAATGATGAAAGGGTGTGTTCTCCATCAAGCAATAAACTTCTTCTTCAGGTAAACTCTGCACAGTTTCCAACCCAAAATATGGGCGCCATAATTCACACCAGAACCCCGCCCTTTCTCTCTTTTCCAGTTCTTGGCATCTAGGGCATGGTGCGGTGAGCAGATCGCTCCAGGCTGTTTCTGTAATATCTCCAGACTCTTCTGACAGTGATTCTGTTGTATCTCTGTGGTCGTTCTCTGAGCCGTTCTTTCTTTCCAGTGTTCAGAGTCAGCTGACACGGACTGTCCATAAATAATGGGGGACGAGGAAAATAACGAGAGAGACGATGCGAGGCGGGTCATGTGAGTCCAGATAATCTGTACCTGTTGAGATTTAGTGCGTCTGGCGTGATCTGGAATCTCTGTGAAGTCTGGATTTGGAGGTATCAATAACACAACTGAAGTTTAGGTCTTGTGGATAGGCCATGAATTTTTGTGGGGATAACAGAACTCGTCATTCAGTTAATAGGAAGATTGGTGAAGAAGGTGAAATTAGGATACTTGTTGCTTGCCCATCCCCCCCCCCCCCTCTCTCCCTCCCTCTTTTTTTTTTCTCTTTTGGTGTTATTGTCAGATCCTGGAATTTGCCGCGGAAATGAGGATGCTCACGTGAATCAAAATCGAAAATCGCGCAATTTTTTCTCTTTTTTTTTGCGTGAAAAAAAGCTAATCGACGACCATTGTTTTTTTTTTTTTTACAGCCCTTCGGTGAAAAAAAAGTTAATCGACGACCATACTTTTTTTTTTTTACAGCCCTTCGGTGTAGCGACGACTTTGGCGAACTTTTTTACTCGCCGAAGGAAAGCTCAGTCTAGGCTTAATGCGCGCAATGCATTGTGGGTTGTCCTGGATCCGGTCATTTCTTCAAGATGGAGGACAGGCGAATAGTCAAGTGTGGCGACGTTTTCAATGATTCAGTGGCAAAGAATGCCTGGGAATGGACGTGGATGGAGACGGAGGTCGGAGAGGAGCTGTTAGCTGAGCATATCCAAAAAGTCAACGACGTGGTAGGACTGCCTTCTGTGAATTATGCCACTGCGACATTGTCTACAACCCGAGAGGCCGAATCGCCTTAGAAGACATCGTGAAAACTGCCAAGCATCGAAAACGGCGATGTAGCCTACACTCTTTTGGCTTGTCTGTTATGTTTTGCGTAGTTTACGCCTTGTTTTGTTTCTTCAGTGTGTGTGTGTTTTGGGCTTGATTGAATTCTTTGTAAAATATCTTTGTTCAGATGATGGAGTTAAAAAAAAGAAAGTTACGTTTGTGTTCCAGGCAGTCTAAACTTCTGCTTACGTCTTACATAGTTTACCTTGTGTTGAAACAGTTTTATTTTCCTTTTCAGTGCATGCTTATTTGTGCTAAAATGAATTTTCTTTTTAAATCTTCTGTCAAACGATGCAGTTAAAAAAAAAAAAAGAGGACGTATGTGTTTGTGGTCCAGGAAGCATGAGTTTCTGCCTATTTTTTGCTTAATTTTCTTTGTGTTATACAATTAGCGTTTTTCAATGTATATTTTCGGCTTGATTGAATTCCTTCATTGAGTAAAAACTAAAATGATGGGGTTTAGGAAAAAGAGAGAAAGTGTGTGTTTGTTTAGTATCAGCTTCTCCCCTTGTTTTGCTAGATTCCTTCAAATTCGCCTCCAGAATGCCTCGAATTGCAGATTCCTTTTAGTCTCGATTTTCGATTTTCAGAAAGTTCTGGGGGAGAGCATGCCCCGGGCCCCATACAATTTCCTCCTCTTTTTTTTTTCCTTAGCAATTCTAGGCACTGATTGTTGTTGTTGTCGTCAATTTATACCTTTTGTCATGAGTATTCTGTAATTTATCTTATGAGAAAATAAAGTTGATTGTATTTGATTGGATCGGGTTTGATTTGATTTGATAAGTCAATGATTGTACTTACCACGAGCGGTGCATAGGCACACCTGCAATGTATGTTCGGTTACATTGTGTGTGTCTTCCACATATGAATGGAAAAAAAAATAAAAGTAGTGTCTATGAGAGTGACGAACAACGCCAATACGTCTTGCTTTAAGTACGTAAGCAAACAAATAAACAAACAAGCAAAGCAAAAAAACACAAACAAAAATCGTCAATAATCTCTCATGTCGGACATTGTTTGTCTGAATGTCTGTTTTGTTTGTTGTGTGTTGTTTGTTTGTTTGTTTGTTTTGTTTTGTTTTGTTCCTGTTTTTGTTTTATGTATTTATTTGCACACGATTTTTCCTTCGAAATTTCATCGGACCTTACATTTCGTCACCGTTTAGATAACATGACAAATCTGTGCGCATGGTAATATGGAGACCATGCGATAGAAAAAGAAAGGTAACAATATCGGAATAGAAAGGGGAAAAAAGGAAACATTAGGCAAAAACAAACGAAACTTTTTTTTTTTTTTTTTTTTTTTTTTTGCTAAAAAGAAACAAAATTCTATTAGAAGAAAACCAAGCAAACATTATTAAACAATGATAAAAAAAACGTTATTAGATAGAAAAAAAATAACAAACAGCGGGGGGTGGGGGAGGGGGGGGGGGGGGCTTTATATAGGAAAAAATGTTATCTGACAAAAAGAGAAGACACACACTATCATAAAAAAAAGAAAGGGCACGTAATTAAACAAAAGGAAAACAAATGTTATGAAAGTCAGAAACATGGGTTCACAGCGTAATACCATGAACAGTTAAACAGACTGAGGCACCAAGGACGAGGAAGGTCAAGAAGCAGAAATGATCGGCACAGCAACAACAGAAAATGCCAGTAATACGAAGAATACACACAGATGCGGCAGGAAGAAGAGAGAAAGATAGTGAGAAGAGGGAGAAGGGGAAAGGCATTTAAAAAAAAAAAGAGGAAAAGAAGAGACCAAAAGTCTGTCTGCCTCAGCCGCTAGGAAAACAGCCTTTTTCTGGTGTTGTGGCTAGGTGCCTTTATCCAGCAGACATCGTGTCTCGCCTCACTAGCTGGCTACCCACAGATTCTCCCGCCAAGCATTCTTTGATGTCCGCCGCTACAGGTAAATACCACCTGGCCCCGATTTTTAACCTGTGCAGAATCTCCATATAGAGACTCCCACCTGAAAACTGTCAGTGGGTCATTTTTTTACGGCGAGATGATGAGCAGAGAGTAGCTGTGGTTCCAATCAGCTGTGTGACTGTTGACAGTAAGTGATGCTGGGTGTGAGTTGGGGTCTCGGTGATGTCTGGGTTTGGGAGTGCGTGTGTGTACATCATAGAGATGCTAACCAACAAATAATTTTAAAAAGTGCTCAACCGGGTTGGGAGCGGCATCTGTTAAAATCTATAAATATATTAACATATATATATATATATATATATATACCAACAATAAATTTTTAAAAAGTGCTCAACCGGGTTGGGAGCGGCATCTGTTAAATGTGAAATCTGTTAAATCTATTAACAGATTAACAAATATATATATATATATTTAATATATATATATATATATATAACAAATATATATGTGTGTCTGTGTCTGTGTGTGTGTGTGTGTGTGTCTGTGTGAATATGTGCATGCCTGTATGATTCAATTACAGTAACAAATAAAACAACCTCCCCCCCCCCCCCCATGTGTGTGTGTGTGTGTGTGTGTGTGTGTGTGTGTGTGTGTGTGTGTGTGTGTGTGTGTGCCTACGCATGCGTGCATGCGTGCGTGTGAGTTTTGTGTGTTTTCATGCAATTACGATAGATCTTCAAGATAATCCCTTTGCCATATGTCCCCAAACATACCTGTTCTGAAAAGACATCTGGAAAAGATAACACCCGTCGTTCGATTACAAATAGAGTTACCTTTATTCAGGTTAGGGTTCGAGATCAATATGCAATTCGTCCAGGCATCATTTGGTAATCAAACATCACATTAAACCGGAGACATGCACATCTGAATCGATCGGTGTTAGTAATAATAATAAGTGAAGTCGAACTGTTTGTGACATAGTGTCAGCATTTTAAGTGCACCGTTTCACACCTTTCCGGATATTTTTTTTTTCACTGATTGAATTGTGAAACTGACTGATGGGACAAAAAAAAAATTAAAAATGAAAATAAAAAAAAAAAAACAAAAAGAAAGAAAAAAAAGGACAAAGACAATAGACAATAAAAAGAAAAAAAAAATCAGAAGATAACGCATCTCTTTCCCTGCAAATAGTAACATTTTTTTTTCTAAGTAAAAAATTCGTTCATTTTCATTTTCATTGTCCTGTTTGTTTGTTTCTTACCTGAAGAAGACCTAAGAGGTCAAAACGCGTGGTGTTTGATCTTGTGATTCGTCTGTCCACGTTTCTCTTGGCGGTTCAAGCAAACAGACCTAGAAAATCAAAGATTTGATTTGAAGAGCACGCCGGGATAAGGGTCGGGATATTGACTGTCTGTATTCCAGACAAACCGTTCCACACCCATGTATTGGCATTTCTCTCTCTCTCTCTCTCTCTCTCTCTCTCTCTCTCTCTCTCCCAGCTGCTCTCTCTCCTGCTCTCTCTCTCTCTCTCTCTCTCTCTCTCTCTCTCTCTCTCTGCTGCCAGCTGCTAAGCTGACTGTTGCGGCAAATTTGCTTTGGTCCTGCCCACGTGCGCTACTTGTCCTGTGAAAACGGCTAAGGTCATTCTCGCTGCGTGCGAGTTGTAACACACATTACCTCTTTTACAGATTTCCGTACATCGTCAATTATATGAAAATATTTAGCATCGTAGATGAATGGTTGTTTTCTGTTGAATGTGATCTCTCTCAGAGTGGAAAAAGAAAGAGAATTAAGAAAAAAAATCTTCAAGTGAAGGAAAGAAAGAAAAACAACTTAGGGGAGAGAAAGAAGATTTTTTAAAAGACAACTTCATGGAAACAAAAAAGAGAACGAAAAAAAAAAAAAGGACGAAGAAAAGGACAAAGAAAGGAAGAGGTGAAAAAAAAAAATAAAGAAAAGAAACGAGGGGAATGTGTATGGAACTAGGGGAACATGGAGAAGGAATCAAACATCAAAGGAAAAAGAGAGGAGAGAAAATATAAACCGTCACAGGCAGACAACAACGAGAGAGAGAGAGAGAAAAAAAAAAGATAAAAGGCGTAAAAATGAACATAAAAAGTGCTAAAAGAGTAAATGGGAGAAAGCAGCAACAAACATCAAAAGAAAAAGGGATAGGGAGGTTGTGCGAAGAAAAAGAAGAAAAACAAGCATCAAAGGAAAAAAAATTGGAGAAGAAAACTACCAGTAAAAGAAAGAGGGGAAGAAAACAAAAAGATTAAAAGATGAAAGAGGAGACGAAAATAAACATCGAGAGGAAAAAGGGAAGACGAAAAATAAACATCGAGAGCGAAAATAAAAGGGAAGACGAAAATAAACATCGAGAGGAAAAAGGGAAGACGAAAATAAACATCGAGAGGAAAACGAAAAAAACGACGAAAATAAACATCGAGAGGAAAAAAGGAAGACGAAAATAAACATCGAGAGGAAAAAGGGAAGACGAAAATAAACATCGAGAGGAAAAAATCACAAGACGAAAATAAACATCGAGAGGAAGAAAAAAAACATCGAGAGAAGACGAAACGAAAACATCGAGAGGAAAAAGGGAAGACGAAAATAAACATCGAGAGGAAAAAATCACAAGACGAAAATAAACATCGAGAGGAAAAAATCACAAGACGAAAAAAAACATCGAGAGGAAAAAGGGAAGACGAAAATAAACATCGAGAGGAAAAATCACAAGACGAAAATAAAATCGAGAGGAAAAAAGGGAAGACGAAAATAAACATCGAGAGGAAAAAGGGAAGACGAAAATAAACATTGAGAGGAAAAAAGGGAAGACGAAAATAAACATCGAGAGGAAAAAGGGAAGACGAAAATAAACAAACAAAAAAAAAACATCAAGGTAAAAAAAGAGAGAGATGAAAACAAACATCAAGGGAAGAAAGAGGAGACGGCAAGGACTCAAAAAAGAAGAATAAGAAGACAAAACACAGATAAAGGCAGGAAAGAGGAAAATAAAATAAACACCAAAGGGGAAAAAAGGCAAAAAAAAAAAAATTCAAAGAAAAAAAAAATGAGAAGAACACAAAGATTAGGGAAAGAAAACGGAGATAAGAAAATATCAACAAGAGAAGAATAACACAAAAACAAATATCACAGAAAGAAAGAAAAAAAAACCAAAGGGAGAAAGAGAAGAAAACAAATGCGAAAGAGAGAAGCGATGAAAACAAATATCTGAGAATAAGGAGAAGAAATCACTCATCAGTGAACTAAAAGGAGAAGAAAACAACATTGAACAAAAGAAGAGGAAAAGAATTTAAACTTCAATGAATGAAAGAGAAGGAGAAAACGAGCATCTGAGAGAGAGAAAAAAGAGGAGAAGAAAACAAATGTCAAGGGAAGAAAAAATACATGAAAACAAACATCTAAAGAAAGAGGTGAAGAAAGAAACATCAAGGACAGCGAGAGAGAGAGAGAGAAGAAAATAAGTGACTAAGAAAGAAAGAGGAACAGAAAATAAATATCAAAGAAAAAAAAGGAGAATAAGACAACACCAAACATAGAAAAAAGACAAACAAACAACATCGATGGAAGAGAGAGGCGCAGAAAAACAAACATCAAACAAAGAAAGAGAAGACAAAAACAAACATTAAGGGAAAAAATGGGAGAAGAAAGCAAACATCGAAAAGAAAAGAAGAAAGAAAACAAAAATCAAAGACGGAAAGAGAAGAGACAATAAACACCAAAGAATGAAAGAGGAGAAGACAACAAGCATCAAATGAAGAAAGAGGAAAGGAAATAAAACATTAAGAAAATAGATAAAGACGAGAAGAAAAGAAAACAAACATAAAAAAGAAATACAGACAGAGAAGAACATAAATGTCGAGAAACACACAGGACAGAAACAAACATCAAGG
>JADBJO010000165.1:467500-487500 GCA_016801955.1 Conus betulinus
TGAAGAGTGAAACAACTTTATTTAATTTCATTTTAGATATTTCCTCAGTTTAGCAACGTCTTTTTTTTCCACGAGACAATGATCTGTAGAAAATTGTGAATTGATTTGACAGTGGTACATATTTTCCAAATCGACCTTCAACTTAGGCACATTTACAACCTTGCACAAAGATGAATCGTTTTGATGGATCCATGGCTCATTAACAGGCCCACTGCGCCATGAAGATACCAGCATCTGCACCATCTGAAGAAAATCTACAACATTGCCCACTGCGCTATTAAGATACCAGCATCTGCACCATCTGAAGAAAATTACAACATGCGCACTAACATTGTTCGTTTTACATCTGTATGAGGTAAACAAAACTTGGCAAAGTACAATCATTAAATCAATCACACGAGACACTTTTGTGCGAATGGGTGTGTGTGCATGCCTGCACGCGCAATTTAACAAGCAAATGCCTGTGTCCACGAGGTTCCATGTTTATGTGAGTGTGCATGGGTGTGGTAATTCAGCGTGTCTGTCTGCCTGTATTTGTATATGTATCTCTTCTTTTATCGTTTTGTGTGTCTCCGTAGATCTGCGTGGTTGTGTGCACGTGAGTATGTGTGTTTGTGTGCGGGCCTGCAAGCGCAAGTGTATAGTTGTTAAACGTAACAAAAGAAGCCGATAAGGAATGGAATTTCAGACACAAGATACTGTCAAGTGATGTGTGGCCACTGCCAAAACTGAAGATGAACAGTACAACTGAAGACAGACCTGACTCCTGGAAAATACATGGAGCTCTTCAGCTGATGCCATGTTCTCTGAAACAGCAGGAATGTATGCGGGACCAGTACCACAGTAGCAAGGAATGGGAAGGCCAGAAGGGAATCAAAGGGAAGCAAATTAATTATCAGTTTACAAGTCGGCAGCACTGCCGATAATGGCACCACCCCTGGTGTTTGAAGTTGGGCAGATCGCTTGTAGAAACACGTTTCCGAACTCATGTTGGTAGTGAACAAGATACACACACTTCAGACTGACAGTGGAGAGAGAGCTGCCAATAATCATGATATCAAAATTCCAGCCAAGAACAGCACGATTTCTGTGACAGAGATGCTGAAGGTGATGAATGGTGCCGAGTTATCAAAAAGTCAGATAAGCCGTCTTGCAGATGTTTCGAATGCGCTGCATCAACGATATCTTTGATCAAAGAACATGCTGAGAGAGAGAGAAGAGAAGAGAGAGAGAGAGACAGACAGACAGACAGACAGACAGACAGACAGACAGTCAGACAGACAGACACAGGGAGAAAGAGAGACAGACAGACAGAGAGACTCCAGATGACTTACATTTGATTTATTTATAGTAGTATTCATGATTGTAAACTCCAAATAAATCAATTTTGATTTATGCCTGTATATCATCATCAAATCAATGGGAAAATTTTATTTTTCTGTGTGTGTGTGTGTGTGTGTGTGTGTGTGTGTGTGTGTGTGTGTGTGTGTGTGTGTGTGTGTGTGTGTGTGTGTGCGCGCGCGCGCGCGCGCGGTGCGCACGCGCGCACGTGCATGTGCGTGCGCATGCGTGTATCTTGTTGAGACTCACAAACAGGAGCTGCTTAAAGTCAGTGTAACGCTTGTACCGTTAGTGCAGACATTCTCTTAAAAATTACACTTCTTAAATCGTCTTCTCGTCAAGTTACTAGCGATAATGAACTTAATGTTCTCCATTGTATTCAGTTTGAACTGTAGTTTTGATGAAGGCGTCTTCATTTTCTAAAACAAAATCATGAAGATGGAAATGTCACCTTTTGGTGTCGTAAGCATCATTTGTTTGGACTGCATGTGTCGTAAACAGCGACTGTTTGTTTGAACAAATGTGTTCATTTTATCATGAGACCAAGAGTTATCCTACTTGTTGGTATTCACCCCTTAGATATGTGCCAGATCCACAATGATTATTGTCGTGGTGAGCATATAATTGTAATTCTTCGTCGCAGAACTGATGTTTTCATGCCTTCATATATGTATTTTATAGATACTCTCTGGAATGAGATCCTGGTAAGAAGGAACTCTAGGAAGACCTTGCCAGGGGTAAGTCTTCAGAGAAGAATCCTCTTTCCTCCGCCTCCCTCTTTCTCATACAAGTAGTTTGGCTCCGAACTACTAACATTATTTAGACTGCGTCCAGGTCATGACTCCTAAATGTCATTGCTGTCTTTTTCTCTTTCTTCCACTTGTTTGCGCTGCCTGGATTCAAACCTGTACCTCCTGAATGGCTGAGCGCCACGCGGACATGTCGCCCTGTGAAGGATGTCTTAGTTGTTCGAAGTGGGGAAGTTAAGCCTTATGAAGTTCACTTCTGTTCACCCTCGAACAGATCCAGCCGGAACTTTTTTTCCCAGCTGCTTATGCCATTGCCTTTACGGTTCTGGTTCTCTTCTTACCAGAAATAGCTGTTTACGATACCATTTGGCAGATGAGTCTACAACCCCCCTCGCTCCAGTTACTATGGCAAGGAATTGGGCTCGAAAGTGAGATTCCCATATGTTGCTGCCTAGACTGGTGCACTTTTCAGTCCTGTAGGTGGTTAACTCCCTTCATTCTGCTTTCATTTGACGCGGTGAATTGAATCAGAATCATTTGCTGTGGTAAGCCTAAGC
The DNA here is from genome assembly GCA_016801955.1 of Conus betulinus. Lineage (NCBI taxonomy): Eukaryota > Metazoa > Mollusca > Gastropoda > Neogastropoda > Conidae > Conus > Conus betulinus. The sequence continues at coordinate 470,148 of JADBJO010000165.1, forward strand.
GGAATGTTATATCAGGTCTCATGGCACCTTTCCTGATGATCTCTGGGTGGTTCTTCCACTCAGGAAAGTCTGCTGTGAACTCCTAGTCATCCATTCCATCTTGTAAATCCCGCTTCTGTGCTTTAGATGTTACTCCTGTTGCAGATCATGGTTTGTGGCCTCTTGCTGTATAGAACGTCTTTCTGTTTGTGATACTTATGTATATCATTTTATCGATGAAAGATGCTCGCTCGTTTGTTTATGTTTGCTACAACCGCATTTCTAGGGGCACTTTTGTCTAGTGTATCTATCTGTTAACGTTATGAGTGCTAGGTATAAAGAACCTGTTAGTATATTGATTTTACCATTAAAGAAATACTCGTATTCATATTCATATACATACTCTCTCTCTCTCTCTCTCTCTCTCTCTCTCTCTCTCTCTCTCTCTCTCTCTCTCTCTCTCTCTGTGTGTGTGTGTGTGTGTGTGTGTGTGTGGTGTGTGTGTGTGTGTGTGTGTGTGTGTGTGTGTGTGTGAGTGTGTGTGTGTGTGTGTGTGTGTGTGTGTGTGTGTGTGTGTGTGTGTGTGTGTGTGTGTGTGTGTGTGTGTGTGTGTGTGTGTTCGTCTTTCTGTCTCTGTCTCTCTCTTTCTTTCTTTGTCTTTCCCTGAATCACAAGCATGTACAAAGACAACATGTGTGTGTATTAAACATAGTTACGGCGAATACAATACAATCGTTTTGATCATGTATCATTTCTAGTGTATGAATTCGAATCTGTGGAGATGGGGCCATGGACTTACTGAATAGATATTCGTTGCCAGTATTACTTACTGAATAAAATCCATTGTCAGTCTTTCTCTGTAACGTGTCTGTCTGTCTGTCTGTTTGTGTCTGTCTGTCTCTAACTGTATGTGAAGAGGCTTACTTCAAGTGTGCAGCAGCCTTGCACCTTTTAGAATAGACCTGTTTTTCGCTGTGCAGGGGAGTTCCGTAAACGGATATCCGGTACTGATAGGGGGGCCGTCATAAAAATAACATCTGGCATACCAGTGGTGACAGATATGGGAAAGGATTCTTTTTACTACTCCTCTCCTCCTCCTCCTCTCTTCTTCTTCTTTCTTCTTCTTCTTCTTCTTCTTCTTCTTCTTCTTCTTGCTGACGTCTTCATCTCGTCGTCTCTTCATCTCTTCCTCCTCCTCCTCCTCCTCCTCCTCCTCCTCCTCCTCCTCCTCCTCCTCCTCCTCCTCTTCTTACTCTTTTCTTCGTCGTCGTCGTCGTCTTCTTCTTCTTTTCTCGTCGTCGTTGTCTTCTTCTTCTTCTTCTTCTTCTTCTTCTTCTTCTTCTTCTTCTTCTCTTCTTCTTCTTCTTCTTCTTCTTCTTCTTCTTCTTCTTCTTCTTCTTCCTCTTCTTTACTCGTTCCTCATGGTTGTTGTTTTTGGACATTTTCGAGTCTTTTCGTTTACGGTTTCTCAATGTCGGATGATATGTGCGTGACTAATTTTAATTCCCTACGCTTTACACTGCTTTAATCTGTTTTCCAAGAGACAAGTGGGATCGTAACGTTGCACGCAGGGAAAGCAAATTTTTCTCGGGGCCAGTATTTCTCTAGAGACCTCAAAACATATGTGGTAAAATTCACCCTTTCAGATTCGATGGAGACAGCTTCTATCCACTGTCAACGTTCTGTTCTTGCAGATAGACAAACACAGATTAGGAAGCAGACAAACAGATTAAGTTATGATTATCCATGTTCAAGAGTGAGAGAGATACCCTGCTCAGGGCTTAAAAGGAAACCCTGCTCCACAGTGTGGAGTCTGTGCCCAGGGCCCAAATATGTAGAGAAATAAAATAAAATACAATAAAATACAACAAAATAAATGAAAAAAAAGGGCGCTCTGTGTACGTTTCCAGATTCAGATGCCTTTGGTTTATGGCGGTTTTTTTTTTTTAGCTGAAATCACGTCAGAACGTTGGGTAGTACTCTATCACCTGAATATGTCATAAACCTTTATTGTCATAGGTCTGGCACAGAGTCTCATGGTGAAGATATCGGTGATGTCTGACAATATCAGTATATGTGACTCTGGATGTATGTGAAGAGAGGGGATGAGAGGGAGAGAGGGATGAGAGGGAGGGGACAGAGGATGGGGGAAGTGAGAGGAGAGTAAGGGGGAAGTTGGCGGTTTGGATGTGGGTGGATACGTGTAGGGGGTGTGTGTGTGTGGTTTTCTTCTTCGTCGTCTTCTTCTTCTTCTTCTTCTTCTTCTTCTTCTTCTTCTTCTTCTTCTTCTCCACTGTTTATGGACCCACTCTAAATTGATTGGGTCTCAGCACATACAGTTTTGACTCCATTATTTCTTTTGACAGTGTATCACAGCCAAAAAAAAAAAAAAAAAAAGGAACGCACACGCATGCGTACAACTCAACACAGTACACACACACACACACACACACACACACACACACACACACACACACACACACACACACACACACACACACACACACACACACATACACACTGATAATTCTGTTAGTAAATAACGATCCCAAACCGTTATCAAACAAACGCTACACAATAACACGCTCAGGTAAATTCTGGTGAAAAGACCCATGTCAGCATTTTTTGTCTCATTGCAATTCTAAAAAAAAAAAAAAAAAAAAAAAAAGGAAACGCGTGTAAGACAGGAGGAGGAGGGAGGGAGAGGAGGAAGAGAGTGTTGCTTGCCCCCACACTTCTTCAGATCGCAGTTTGGGCAAAAGTCCAAGTGGGCGGATTGGTTTTGTCTGGAGGGTTCGCTCCGTCTCCTCCTCTCCAAGTAGTTTTCCTCTTGCACGACTCATCTTGTGTTCCACGCCTTCTTCTCTGATATGCACACACCAGGAGGAAAAAGAAAAAGATGAGCGACCTACCCGGGTGGCACGTCAGTCAATTGCTGGTGTACTGTACCAAAAAAAAATGTACATGTCAGGTTTAACCACAACGGTTTTTTTGTTGTTGTTGTTGTTGTTGTTGTTTTTGTTTTGTTTTTTTTGTTTTTTGTTTTTTTTTCTTTAATCATTGAAAACGATCTGAGCTAAAAACCCAAGGAACTATTTGCGTATGAATCTTTTTTTTTCCCCAAGAAAACATCTTGGAGATATTCCCCTGGAAGTATTTCTCAGATATCGTGTGTTTTCTTTTACAACTTAAAATACCCTGTGTGCATGTCAGGCTATGTACTTGCTCACACACATACATAGCTGTTTATATTTCGACACAAGAAAGCAAAATTTAAAAAAAGGCTGATCTGAACGTGTCAGGAATATCTTATATCGATTACTGGTTGAGTCACACTTTTGCAGAAATCGTTTGGACAGAGAGCATTTTTATTACCTATGTACCTATGTGGAACAGTTTGTTCATCAGTTTCAGTTTCAAGGAGGCGTCACTGCGTGCGGACTAGTCCATATACGTACACCACATCCGCTAAGTTTTGAGACCACACTACGCATGATTTGAAGCTGATGGATAAATGAATTAACAACTAAGATGAGAAAATTGAAGAAGAGGGTCTCGTGGCTACGACTCAGCAGATGTCTGACCTATGTATTAGCCCAACGCGCCTGCTCGTCACCAATCGTTATATACACTCTTTCTCTTCTTTTAAAAAGATCTTTAAAACTCATCTTTTTTAAAAAATCATCTTTGTAAAACTGTGTACCCCTCGCCTGATGTCAAAAAAATGTTATTGCTGAGTCCTGCGTGTGTGCATGCCTATGTCTGTGTTCAGGTATGACTTTTTGGGGACAGGGGGAAAGAAAGAGGTACTGATCTGTGTGCTGAATGGGGATGTGCGGTGATGGATGGAAACGAGCAGTCGTAGTTCATTTGCCTTTTCTCAATACTTCATTGATTTATTGATTTTTTTGGTGAATTAGTTGATTGACTAAGGAATTTCGATTCTTTTTCATATTTTTTTCTAATTCTTATTTTGCATGTCTTAAATTCAGTGCAGAGAGCTTACACTGCATGTGAGGTTCCACGTTATACAGATGTATCTCCACTACAATTATCATCATGATTATTCTTATCATCATTGTTGTAATCTTCTTTCTTCTCCTCCTGCTCCTCCTCCTCCTCCTCTCCTCCTCCTCCTCCTCCTCCTGCTTCTGCTCCTCCTCCTCCTCCTCCTCTCTCCTCTTCTTCTTCTTCTTCTTCTTCTTCTTCTTCTTCTTCTTCTCTCTCACAAATGTAAGATGAGGAAGAAATGTGTTCGCATTTTTAGCCTTCACTTGCACTTTTGACACACTAGTAGATGTTGAGAAATACATTGCCACAACACAGATTAACTATCACCAGTTTTGTCAGCTGTGGAATGCCTGCTCACCAGTGTCTGTAGAGGCATGCAGAAGTGTGTTTGGGATTTGGGACTATCTCTTTTCTTTTACATCTGACATCCACTTTGATAAATGCCTTATCACACAGTTGTTTATGACAGGTGCATCTCGTGATTTTTGTTTTCCACCCTAGATGATGATTTCTTTCCGGCAGACTCTCCCTCCCCCACTCACTCTTCCTACACAGCGCCTTTTCTGTCCGTCTGTCTGTCTGTCTCTCCTATGTGTGTGTGTGTGTGCGTGTGTGTGTGTGTGTGTGTGTGTGTGTGCGCGCGCGCGCGAGTGTGTGTGTCTTTCTGTCTCTGTCTGTCTCATAGAGGCCTACTTAAAATTTGGAAAACTAACATATGGAAGATATGCCAGATGACGAGAGGGTAAAAATCGTATTTCCCCTTCGTCAAAAACATTTTAAATGGTATTGCTGGTACTTACACACGAATACAGCTAGTTATCTTGCGATTAACCACACTAATAAATATTATCATTTTAACCAGAACAATTTGTATCATTACTGTCCAGAGAGTACATATTAGCATGGTCCTGTATCATTTCACTGTCATCATGTGCACACATAAGTATCAAAAACATTAAAGGTATGGCAAAACCTTCACACTAGATACAAATGAAGGTAATGCCATGTCACACTCGCCCAAGGCACCAGGTAACGCCGACCCAATATACAGAGTAATGCCGACCACATATACCAGGTAACGCCGACCCCATATATACAGAGTAACGCCGACCACATCTACCAGGTAACGCCGACCCAATATACAAGGTAACGCCAACCACATATACCAGGTAACGCCGACCCAATATGCAAGGTAACGCGACCCACATCTACCAGGTAACGCCGACCCAATATACAAGGTAACGCCGACCCAATATCTACTAGGTAACGCCGACCCAAACGTACAGGGTAACGCCGACCACATCTACTAGGTAAAGCCGACCCAATATACAGGTAACGCCGACCACATCTATCAGGTAACGCCGACGCAAGATACAGGGTAATGCCGATCACATATACCAGGTAACGCCGACCACATATACCAGGTAACGCCGATCATATATACCAGTAACGCCGACCACATATACCAAGTAACGCCGACCCAGTATACAAGGTAACGTCGACCACATATACCAGATAACGCCGATCATATATACCAGGTAACGCCGACCCAATTTACAAGGCAACGCCGACCACATATACCAGATAACGCCGATCATATATACCAGGTAACGCCGACCCAATTTACAAGGCAACGCCGACCACATATACCAGATAACGCCGATCATATATACCAGGTAACGCCGCCCCAAGGTACCAGGTAACGCCGACCCAAGGTACCAGGAAACGCCGACCCAATATACAGGGTAACGCCGACCCACATATACCAGGTAAACACCGACCCATATATACCAGGTAACGCCGACCCAATATACCAGGTAACACCCGACCTAAGGTACCGGGTACCACAGACCCAAGGAACCAGTAACACCCGACCCAAGGTATCAGGTAACACCTGACCCGAGGTACCAGGTAACACCCGACCCAAGGTACCAGGTAACACAGACCCAAGTACCAGGTAACACAGACTCAAGGTATCAGGTAACACCGACCCAAGATACCAGGTAACACCCGACCCAAGATACCAGGAAACACCCGACCCACAGATACCAGGTAACACCGACCCAAGTACCAGGTAACACCGACCCAAGATACCAAGTAACACCGACCCCAGATACCAGGTAACACTGACCCAATGTGCGCAGGTAACACCGACCCAAAGTACCAGGTAACGCCGACCCACAGGTACCAGGTGGCACCGACCCAGGTTACCACGTAACACCGACCCAGGTTACCACGTAACGTCGTCCCCAGGGTACCCAGGTAACACCGACCCAACTCACCAGGTAACGATGTCCCTGAGTTAAATCTGGGTCAAGCAAAGAACAGATTGAAAAGACCTGTCTTGAATATTCACCATGCTCGTGGTTTCAACAGTGCTAATTTGAGATTGGCCTTCTGGTATGAACAAAAGGAGCATGGGTGACGAGGAGGTGTGGGGCAGGGATGTGTATGCACTGATTGCATGTGCATCCCCCCACGAGCTTAAACAGAGGCTGGTTAAATTGGCTCTGTGTTGTTCGATGTGGCTGTGGACTATCACCAGATTGTACAGATTCGCATCTTTTTTCATAAAAAAAAAATTCAAGTGGTGTATTTTAAGACCCCCCTCTGCCCCATCCATCTCTCTGCTAGCAGTCTGAAGCCCTTCGTACCCTCAATTTATACTTTAAGCTTTCGAGTGTATGGTCCAATCCCCCATCTACTCCCCCACCTCTTCCCGCCTTTACAACTTAACTAATCCAGTTCTGAGACGGGTGAACTCAGAAATATCTGCCCAGAGAGGGTAATACTCCGAACTGATCATTGGCAACAATAGTGGCAACACCATCTTTCTTTCCGGGAGACCGAACAGATCAGGGATCCAAAAAAATCCCTTTCACCATCCCTCTTTTCAGTTCTTCCACCAAGGGGCCTGGTTAGCCCTTTCGACCACAGTCGTCGACCCGCCCTGAGTCGATCAGTGACTGTTTGCACTCCACAGTTAGTTCTGACATAGAGCGCTGTTTTCCCTGCCAGATCAGCACATTCCGCTCTCCTCTGTCAGAGCCCCCCCCCCCCCTCCCCCCCCCCCCCTTGCCATGTCGGCTGTACTGGCAGTTGTGTCTTTTTAACACAACCCAAAACTCTCTGTGCTTTTCCTTTCTTTCTTCCTTTCTTTCCAGAAAACTCCAAAACTGCTCGACTTCACAGAATTCCGCCCCGTGTTCCTGGCGGTAACGATGGCAATCACTGGGCGCAGCGCCGCTTCCCTGTATCATGGCGCGGCTCTTTTTGCAGACAGACCGCCTTCCTGGCGGGCTTCCAAGCCGGGTTCCTTCTGGCAGCCTCACTTGGGAAGGTGCCGGGCTGCAGGTTGAAAAAAAGGAGAAAAAAAAAAAAAAAAAAAAAAAAAAAAAAGATTCCAGACAGCCAGAGCTGGGAAAAAAAATATGGCAGTATTGGAATAATGCGGGGGGTGTCAGGGACAAGAATGGGCCATACACGAGGTTTATCCCGGTCTCTCTCTCTCTCTCTCTCTCTCTCTCTCTCTCTCTCTCTCTCTCCTCTCTCTCTCTCTCTTCTCTCTCTCTCTCTCTCTCTCTCTCTCTCTCTCCCTCTCCTCTCTCTCTCTCTCTCTCTCTCTCTTCCTCTCTCTCTCTCTCTCTCTCTCTCTCTCTCTCTCTCTCTCTCTTGTTGATATGTCGCTGTCAGTACCGTTTTTCTTCCCCCAGCGCGAAGTTAAGAGTCGAACCAGACTATTCCCATTGACTTCTTTGAGTATGCAGTGATATACCAGAAGCCTATGTCACACATGTGCATTGCGTGGGTGCATAATAAATGAACTGGGTGACGCTAACAACAATAGCTGTTGACCATATCAGATTAGGTTCACTAGAGGAGCTCCATAGTCCACGGTGAAAGCGCGTGCCTGTACAGCTGATAGTCATGTGTTCCGAGAAAAAAAACTGTGGTCTGATAGTCATGTGTTCCGAAAAAAAAAAAAAACAACTGTGGTGTCAGATTTTTTTTTCTTTGCTTGAAACCGTTCTATCAGCCCGGAGGTAAATAAATACCTGATTCAGTTCAGGGAAGGCTAACGGCGGCGGAAGGGGAGAAATGGGCCCCGCCTTCCATCATGTCGTATCCCAGGCACGGTGAAAGCCTGACAGTTCTCTGCCTCTTCAACCTATGGGACCGTCAAAACGATTGGGATAGGGATGGATGTTAGTGTGGGTAGCGGGGGGGGGGGGGTGGTGGGGAGGTGTGGGGTGGAGGGCGAGAAGGGAGAGGATGAGAGACCTTTTAGAGCTTAGCCCGACGGATCCGTTACGACGTGACTACTATTAATCAAATTGAATAAATGGAAATAAAATGAAATCGAACTCAGTCAAATCAAACGATAGCAAATGTTCTCCGACTAATGTAAACAACTATAATGCATACGTAATGGGGAAAAAAAGCGGCGGTACGCTTGAGGAGAAGAATTTATGTTATAAAGGCACACTGCTTGCTGCTGGAAGTTTTACAAAAGAGCACCGGAGAAAACCACAAGGTAAAGTCTTTATGGACAGGGGTGTACCACATTCGTGTCTTTAGCATCAAGGCACCACTTCCAGCAACCAATGGAAGACAGTATTTGACACTCATGACAACCAGCTGTGCCCTAAGGGTGTCAAAAGATAGAAAATAATTCAAGACTACTTTAACCTTTCTTTTTTTTTCTTCCTTTTTTTCTCTCACTCTCTTTTTTTTTCTTTCTCTGTTTTTTTTTTTCTTTCTTTTCATGTCTGTGTTTCTTTCTTTCATGCAGCGTGTATTTTTCTACCCGTTTTTTCCTCTTCAGGGCGGTCCCGGAAAGTCATTTCAGTTTAGGTGTTTGTCCCTTGCTCAGGAGACACCACTCTACAGTAAGTGATAGAGTGTGAAAACAGAGAGCACTGTGTCCACCAGTACTACTTATGGTGCTTTGCTTGAAGGAATGATAGTATAATTCAAAAGAAAAACACCTGAACATTTAGTCTTTAAAGACAACATTTAATACCTTGTTTGTTTGCAATACTAACTGTAAATTAACAGGAAAGACAATACACCAAAAACTGCGGTTCTCTCTCTCTCTCTCTCTCTCTCTCCTCTCTCTCTCTCTCTCTCTCTCTCTCTCTCTCTCTCTCTCTCTCTCTCTCTCTCTCTCTCTCTCTCTATGTTGGTTGTAGGTCTATGCGGAAGTTTTACGGGCAAGACGTTTTGTTACAGTGTGTGTGTGTGTGTGTGTGTGTGTGTGTGTGTGTGTGTGTGTGTGTGTGTGTGTGTGTGTGTGTGTGTGTGTGTGTGTGCGTGCGTGCATGAGCGCGCGCGTGTGAATGTGTGTGTGTGTGTGTATGTGTGTGTGTGTGTGTGTGTGTGTGTGTGTGTGTCCCTGTTTGTCTGTCTGCGTGCTTGCATGCGTGAGTGCGTGCGTGGGTGAGTGAGAGAGAGAGTGTGTGTGGGATCATTCAGTGTGCTCAAGATAACATAATTTTTGTTTGGTTGCATGCATGTTGAGAGAAAAACAGAAGAAGGAGAGAGTGATAGAGAGGGAGAGAGAGAGAGAGTGATAGAGAGAGGTAGAGAGAGAGTGTGTGATAGAGAGACGGGGGAGAGGGAGGGAGAGAGAGAGAGAGAGAGAGAGAGAGAGAGAGAGAAAGACAGATTGAGAGAGAGAGAGACATACAGAGAGAGAAAGAGAGAGAGCGAGAACGAGAGATAAAACCAATAGTAATGTGAAGAGAAGATAGGCGAGGCGCTGCAGACGTAATTAGGGCTTTAAGAAGGCTGTTTTAGACGCTAAAGTGGCCCACACATACCGGGCAATGATAAGTGCTAGCAGCTAATGTGGTGACGGCATCTAAGATGAAACAAAGATTTAGTGGTGTGGTGTGCGAGGGTGAAAATAGTTAAGAAGAGAGAGAGAGAGAGAGAGAGAGAGAGAGAGAGAGAGAGAGAGAGAGAGAGAGAGAGAGAGAGAGAGAATACGAATACGAAAACGAATACGAATGCGAAAATTTTATTGACGGTAAAATGAATATGCTAACTGCGTTTTTGTACCAAGCTAATATGGTAGACAAAGCTACCCCTGGAAATGTGGTCGTACCAACATGAAGAAATGTTGAGCGTCATTCATAAACAAAAAATCATATGCAGAAACATCACAAATAGGTCGACGTTCTCTACGGTAGCAGGCCACAAATCATAATCTGTACCAGAAATAATATCCACAGAATAGAAGCGGGGTTTGCTAAATGGAATGGATGACCGCGAGTCGCAGAAGACTTTCCTGAATGGGATAACCATCCAAAGATCTTCAGGAGGGGGGTGCCATTAGACCCCACTATAGTATTCCACACTGAGTAATCACAACGAATGATTCTGATTGAACTCACTGAACTTTTAGAAACCAGAATGGAGGGAGTTCACATCTGCAAGGCTGAAAAGTGCACCAGTCTCGCCAGCCACGTAAAGGAATCTAACCTTCAAGCCAAATTCCTCGTCATAGTAACTAGAGCCAGGGAGGTGAGGTGGGGGGGGGGGGGGGGAGGGTTATAGACTCACCTGCCAATAGTCTCGTAAAACAGTTATTTCTGGTAAGAGGAGAACCAGAACCACAAAGGCAATGACATCAGCAGCTGGGGAAAAATTACAGCTGGGTCTGGTCGACGGTGAATAAAAGTGAGATTAATGAGGCTTAACTTTCCTACATTAGAAGTGTTTGATAGATATATGAACAAGATATCAGTCTGAGGGCGACGTGGCCTCGAGACTCCCTGCCATGCTGCAGCTGCAGGTTCGAATCTAGGCAGCGCCAAAAAAGAATGGCAGCAAGTGACCTGTAGGCAGCCTAAAGAAAGTTAGATGTTCAGGGCCGATATACCTGTATGAGGAGAGGGGGGGGCGGGGGGTGAGCTTCTTTCTTCTTAGCGGGATCTAAGTTTATTTGGGTCTACAATTATGAATACTAATGGACAGACTATAAATAAATGAAATGCTAATTCTCTCTCTCTCTCTCTCTCTCTCTCTCTCTCTCTCTCTCCTCTCTCTCTCTCTCTCTCTCTCTCTCTCTCTCTCTGAAAGCATGCTCTTTGATCAAAGATGTCTTTGATGCAGACATTCGAAACATATGCAAGACGGCTTATCTGACTCCCTGATAACTCGGCACCAATCATCACCTTCAGCATCTCTGCCACAGAAATCGTGCAGTTCTTCGCTGGAATTCTGATGTCATGATTATTGGCCAGCTCTCTCCACCGTCAGTCTGACGTGTGTGTATCTTGTTCACTACCGACATAAGTTAGGAAACGTGTTTCTACAAGCGATCTGCCAAACTTCAAACACCAGAGGATGGCGCCATTATCGGCAGTGCTGTCGATCTGTGAACTGATAATGAATTTGCCTCCCTTTGATTCCCCCCTCGTCTTGCTGTTCCCTGGTGGTGATCCCTCACGCTGCCTGCTGTTTCAGAGAACATGGCATCAGCTGAAGACTACATGTAGCTGCCAGGAGTCCGGTCTTTGTCTTTTGTACTGTTCCTCTTCAGCTGGGATAGGCCAGACATCCGTTTACAGTATCCTGTGTCTGAAATTCCATTCCATCCCTTCTCCACAAGCACATAGGCCTCACTGGACAGAACAGATACCTGTACAAATACAGCTGGATAAACATACAGACAGACATGTTGAATTGCACAAGTACACATGCCTAAATGGATATGCAGAAAAACGACAGAACTGATACACATGAATATGCAGGTGGGCAGACCTACAGACAGACATGCTGAATTGCCACACGTACGTGCACACACACACACACACACACACACACACACACACACACACACACACACACACACACACACACACACACACGTGCGTGCACACACACACACACACACACACACACACACACACACACACGGAGCATACACAGAATCTATTTGTTGAACCACGCATACAGATATGCACATGCACCTATTTACCCACAGATGTTCGCGAGTGTTTGATTTGATATTTGTACTTGCTATTTCATTTTACTTTTTTTCTGTGATAGAGATGTAAAACAAACAAGATTAGTCCACATATTGCAAACCTTCTGCAGATGCTGAGAAACTGGCGCAGAATAGAAAAGCATGTTGCATCATTGCACGTGGAGCATGGTATCTCCATAGCGCAGTGAGCCCGTTACGAACGTGGATCCAACAAAGTGAATCATCTTTGTGCGAGATTGTGAATTTTGAATGTAAATTTGGAAAATATACTAGTGTGAAATCAGTTTCAAATTTCTGAAGATAATCATCTGGTCGCTAGAAAACGTTGATAATCTGAGGAAATTTCGAAAATATAGTGAGGTTGTTTGAGTGTTTATTGATCTATTCAGATGCTATTTCTAAAACAAAATTTATTTTGCCTTTTGGATATCTTACGTGCGACAAACTGCACTTTGTTCACTGCTACACATACTGTATGTTTGTGCTGCTTCCCTTTTCTAAGTTTACATCCTCTTGCCCCAGAATGGGCTACAGGGTAAATAAATCTTTGAGTCTTTGAATCACACCGCACAACCACTCTCAGCACGTGCAAAATAAGCAAGCTGACGAACCCTCCACACCCACACACGTCCTGTGCACCCACCCCACACATTCCCCACTGTCAACAACACAGAGAGCAGCTGTTCTTTTTATAGTTGTGTTCTATCTCTATCCGATCTCTAATGCTGTGTGCCCGCCCCCCACCCCCCTTCCCCCGGCTGCCTGGGTAACAGATAGGTCTGTGGGTGTTTTTTTTCACTCTCAGATTCTGCCCTCCTTTTCTTTCCACTATCTGTGGGCCTTGCGCTTGCTCCCCTCCCCACCCCCACTCCCACACCTTTCCCAATCTTTCAAGATGTGCTCAACTCATCTTAGACCTTCCGTAGACTGTGCTCGTCTGTCTGTAAACGAAACAGCTGGGTCCTGTGGGTGATCTTTTTCGCACTGTTACTCCGAGAACGTCATGGCTTTCTTTTCTCTTTCTGTTGGCTTTGCACATCCACCTCCCCTCTCACCTTACCCTTCCCTTAGTCGTCTACCCCCCCCCCCCCCCCCCCACACACACACACACACACACGTCCTCCCTTATCACTCTTCGCCCCTCCCAATCGCTTTCATCTCAATAGCACAGGGCCACCCGACCAGGGCGATGGGGGGGTTGATCAGTGTATAGGCCACCATCCAGAATACTTGTGGGTTCGAATCTCCGTAGAGCCCAGAGGATGGGCAGAGGAAGGAGGGCGGAGGGGGGGAGCGTCTCCCATCTCTCTGGTCAGCCTTCAGGCAGTCTGGCCACACACTCGCTCAGTTTAAGCTGATAATATGTGAACACACACACACACACACACACACACACACACACACACACACACACACACTCACATTCACACGCGCGCGTGGCGCACGCTCGCGCGCACACACGCATGTACGCACGCACGCACATACACACGCATGCACGCACGCACACACACACACACACGCCACACCACGTGCGTGCGCGAGCACACACACACACACACACACACACACACACACACACACACACACACACACACACACACAAAGACATGCACGTGCGCACACACGCTGATGTATTTTTTTTAATGCAGCTAAACGTACCATTTCTCCAGAGCAAGACTTACAAAGCGTTTTTGAGATTTCTGCTTCGGAGGAACATACTGCGGAGCCAATGGAAACGAGGCCCACATATTTTGATGACTCATGTTATGCAACCTTTTTCAAAAATAAAACAGAGATAAAGCAATATAAACATACTATCGGTTAACGCTCCAGACGTGCTGTATTGCCTTAACTTCTGAGTGTTGGAGCCGGTCGCGAAATGCATTCGTGAAATGAATTACATAGAGTACACACACACACACACACACACACACACACACACACACACACACACACACACCACACACACACACACACACGTGCGCACGCACGCATGCACACACACACACACACACACACGCGCGCGCGCGCACATATACTCTCTCTCTCTCTCTCTCTCTCTCTCTCTCTCTCTCTCTCTCTCTCTCTCTCTCTCTCTCTCTCTCTCTCTCTCTCTCTCTCTCTCTCTACGCATAACATCTCTTAATTAAGTGACCTGTTGTACCCTAGATGGAGCCCCGCGCATTTCAAGAGAGTCTGTGTGGGTTTATTGCAGCACACCATCTGCTCTGCAGAGTTACACCAAAGACTTCAGTGGACTGAAGGTCGACATGAAATAACAACTGACGTCTTCAAAGGATGTGGGTTGAAGGATCGATGCTGTCTCCTCTTGTTCTTGTTCTTCTTGTTCTTGTTCTTCTTCTCCGTTTTCTTTTCCTGTTTTCTTTTTTTTTTTTTTCTGCATCTCCTTCTCTTCCTCTGCCAATTTCTTTTCTTTCTTTCTTTCTTCCTTTCTTCGGGTTTTTTTTTCTGTAAACGACTTCCTCTTGTAACTTTTCTTCTTTTTCCCCGACATTCAGTGCTTTTGTTAGAAGGTTTCCTTTTTATACCGAACGTTGCTTTTATAGTCAGGAAGCCATTTTCCTATCGGGGAGGAAGGAACTAATGTCATTCAAGAGGAATTCATTACAAGACAGAAATAACCGTACATGCTCTCCCCTAAACACTCTTGAAGTTCTCTTCTCAAAATCACATTCGCTCGGCACAAAATGATTTGTGTGTGTGTGTGTGTTGTTGTTTTTTTTTTGTTGTTGTTTTTTTTTTTTTTTTTTTTCTTTTGTTTTGTTTTTGGTCTTCCTATTGGTATTGTCAGCGCCCACTCACTGGCCTGACCCACACGCTGTTTTATCCCGATGCACGCTTACACAGCAACACCCAGGTAAGGAATATCTTTTAGGCTGTCCGACACCAGCAGCACGCGCGGAAGTATTAACATCAGGTCTCTTTGAGGCCACCCATCGAAGGAGATGCTGCACTACCGCTGAGTTATCAAGGTGGTGTCAGTGATACCAGTTCCGATCTGAAATACGCAGGATACCATCTCTCCATCAGTGACGATGCTTATCAAAGATGGGGGTGATGATGACGGTGATATTGTCAGTGTCTATTTTGGTTTGAGATGCGATGACAGGTTTGCGCTTTTCGTTTTTCTCTCAGTGGGTTGGAAGATTTTTTTTCGGTAATGGTCGAGATCCAGAGTCCGCCAAGGCCCCCTGCTGAGTCAGTGGGCATTGTTCTCTTTTGGAAAGCCTACCGGGGGGGGGGGGGGGGGGGGGGGGGGGGGGGGGGGGGGGGGGGGGGGGGGGGGGGGGGGGGGGGGGGGGGGGGGGGGGGGGGGGGGGGGGGGGGGGGGGGGGTGGGGGGGGGGGGGGGGGGGGGGGGGGGGGGGGGGGGGGGAGGGGGGGGCCTCCCGAAAGAAAACGCATAACCATTTGATAAATTCTGTGCCTTTCTGATGAGTATCAAGAGAAGAGAGCATTTCTAAAAGGCATCAGTTCCTCTGGCCTACACACAACTTTCAATCGCTTGATCTCAAAAAGCCTCTTAGTGACAAGGTCGCTAAAGAGTCATAAAAACCTTTTCCAACCAAATATTCAGAAGATACAAAGTCCCAAGCTTCTTACTGGTTGTGCTTTCGACAGAAATTCAGATAAGTCTGGAAAGTGTTCGCGTATAAAGAGAGGTGGGAGGAGGGATGGGGCAATCTCTATCCAAAATGTTTCACCCACACACAGGACTGCTCGCCCAGAGAGAGAGAGGGGGGGGGAGAGAGAGAGAGAGAGAGAGAGAGAGAGAGAGAGAGAGCTGTTTCTGAGCATATCCACAAAATGATAAAACGAAGCAAACTGCAAGTCGTTATGTTTTGTTTTTTTTAATTATCATTCTGTTCTCTCTTCATTTAAAAACATAGAGAAAGAAAACAAACAGCTAAAATGGAAGGGTCAGGGAACAGTTTTCATCACAAAAAAGGAAAAAGATAGAAGTAAACATGAGACAGTGATCAAGCTGTTCGTGTGAATACATACCTAAAGTTGAGTCTGAACAGTTTCAGTGTCGACATGTCAAAAGTGTGCTACTTTCTTCACGAACAGACCGTAAATGATGTATGATGAACATAGACTGACATCATATTATAGTGACATTTCTGCTTCCAGTAATAGCTTGCCAAAAGATCGACCATGGTATTGTGAGTTATGTCCTCAGCAGTGTGAAAGTATCCTGCTAAGAAACTGAAACCGGCTGCCTCCCCACTGAAAACAGCAAAATACTCCAAGCAAGGATTTATGTAGAGCGGGGTTTAATGTACAATACAAACCAGACAGGTTATGTCACTTTCATGTTGACTGCTATCAGGAAAATCTTAAATAAATGTCAGCGAACCGCCCAGAGAAACGTGGACAAACGAGTCACAAGATAAAACACAACGCGTTTCGACCTCTTAGGTCTTCTTCAGGTGAAACAAAAACGGAAAAAATAACGAAAATGCACTTAGCTTTGATCGCTTCAGATTGCTTCTGTGTTCAGCGCAAGGAAGAAGGCGTTTTTTTTTTTTTTCGTTTTTGTTTCACCTGAAGAAGACCTAAGAGGTCGAAACGCGTGTTTTGTCTTGTGACTCGTTTGTCCACGTTTCTCTGGGCGGTTCGCTGACATTTATTTAAGATTTGTTTAGATTTCCGCCTGCAGTCGTTTCACTTTGCAGTTAGTGCCATCAGGAAAGTAGTGTTTTGTGCATTTGTATCTGTTGTACCGTAAAAAGAAGACATACTTGTGGAAAATGCACTTGCCTGCTTTGTATTGTGTGTTAAAATCTGCGTTACGTTACACTTCGTTCAGTGTATGCTTCTGTATTTTGTTCCCTTTTTCTCCTTCTAAGCTGTGCTCGGAACTCCAGAATGTCCCCTTCAAGTTCCAGCATCATGGACTTTGAGTAGGGTGTGTAAGCATGTGTGTGTGTGTGTGTGTGTGTGTGTGTGTGTGTGTGTGTGTGTGTGTGTGTGTGTCTGTCTGTCTGTCTGTCTGTCTGTCTGTCTGTGTATGAGGGACGGGGAGGGATGGAGAGAGAGAGTGTGTGCGTGTGTGTGTGTGTGTGTGTGTGTGTGTGTGTGTGTGTGTGTGTGTGTGTGTGTGTGTGTGTGTGTGTGTGTGTGTTTGTGTGTGTGTGTTTACATGTACGGATATGAGCATCCATGTTTATTCGTGTGTGTGTGCATGTGTGTGTGCATGCGCGCGCGTGCATACGTGCGCGCATGTGTGCGTGCGTGTGTGTATGTGTGTGTGCGTGTGTGTGTATATATACATATATATATACATATATATCTATATGTTTGTCTGTCTGTCTGTCTGTCTGTCTGTCCGTCCGTCTGTCTG
>JADBJO010000165.1:492500-495000 GCA_016801955.1 Conus betulinus
GTTAACCTGCACTTGTTTTTCCCCCACTACTTAATTGTTCAGCATTAAGGCTCAAAGATTGTCCCTTACATTTTATACTGTTTGCGTAATGTTTTTAGTTTTTTCACAACTTTTTTCCTCTCCAAACTTTCGTTTTGTTTTAATTCTACTACCTTTCGCTGGCTGCTTTGGGGGTGCTGTTGCATTCTTTTTCGAACCCTTGGCGGTCGGAACACCACAGAATTATGGACTGTGGTGTGTCTCTATCTGACGCCAAGAGCACAGACACAATCAGCCGTGTCTCCCTGATGAGTCCGATCCAGCGGACGAAAGGCCTCGGAGCAGGCGACACATATAGATCTGTCTTCGGGAGGGATTGCGATAGTTTGGTTTTCATATTTATGATATACATTTTCCCATTTACTTCATCTTCAAATTTTTTTTTTTCTCTCTCGGTTTCTGGTCTTTACCGGATCGTTACTGTAATGATGGAAGAATTGTTAACCTGCACTGTGCATGTGAATGTGCAGGCGTGCTTTTGAGTGAGTGTGTGTGTGTGTGTGGGGGGGGGGGTGGGGGTTGCGCGCACGCGCGCGCGTGTCTGAAAATAGTCGGATCACAAAATCTGCAAACCACTGCGTAAAGTGAACCAGTTTTGATTTATGACAGTTCTCGGAAGCAGTTCGGGGTTTCTGTCACAATTTGCAAGATTGCTACATCGAAAAGTAGCGAAGCGTAGCTGTTACAGTTCAGCGGTTAGTTCCAAGTTCGCATCGATACCCTTGAGAGTTCCAATCCCGCTGCCACCCAGCAAAAAATAAAATGGCTTTTACCCTTCCCCGCCTAATGGGTTGTGATGGCGGTATCAGGGTAGCTTTACATAGAGCCCCACCTACCTACGTTCACCCCTCTCCCTGCCCACATACACTCCCACGATGGGCTGTTTCTGTCTGTCATACCATCTGAAATGGGTTGTGTGGTCGGTTAAAACTGTGTGGAACCTTGTATGTATGTATGTATGTATGTATGTGTGTGTGTGTGTATGTATGTATGTATGTATGTATGTATATGTATGTATGTATGTATGTATGTATGTATGTATATAGTTCAAAACATTCAGTTCTTCCAAGGGGCAGGACTCCATCCCACAGCAAGAAGCAGAACAAAACGTTGCGCACAAGACAACACTGACAAGATCGTTTTGCTATATACACATGTATATAATATACATGTATGTATATACACATAGAGACAGACAGACAGACTGAGATAGAGACACAGAGACAGGCAGAGAGACAGAGCGACACAGAAACAGATTCAGAGAAACAGACAGACAGAGAGGGACAGAGAGAGCAAGATAAAACAAAAAAAAAAAAACGCCTGTGGCAAATCCCATAACGGATTTTTGTTACAGGCAAAACATAACCACATCCCAACGCCTTGCAGACAACTTGGGCCCCCCCACCTACCATAACTTCTGGAAACGATGTAGGTGGTGACGATACCGGCGATGATGGCAAACGTAAAGATGGTCTTCAGTGACGGGGCTCTCCTGCAACAGACAGCAGACACACCATGCTACCAGTGGAACGGGTCAGTGTCAGTGTCAGTGCGTGGTCTGTGGAGACAATGTTTCAGGCCGAAGCTCCCACGTCGTCCCACGCATGAGGCAGTGTCATTATTGTCCAGTGTGACTGGTCAGCGGTCAGTGTTCGGATTTATGGTGTAGCTCCAGCTCACGTGAATGACTTGGAGGGTCATGCTGTATAATCTGTTGCCGGGTCAGCTGTGGACGTCCCTCTTCGTCATTTTCCCCACTCAAGTACTTGGTGTGCCGGATGTGACGGGGGAGGACGAGCCAGATGACCCAGCCAGTTCAGCCGCCCTTTTTGATATGATAGGGGACACTGGAGTTTTTTTATTTTTAAACATCTTTATTAACTGTTTACAATCTTTTTATGCAGTGAAAAAAAAACGAAGAAGAAAGAGAGAGAGAAAAAAAAACATCTCCTGGATGACACTGGAGTTGTTTTTGAGCGCTTCCTGTTTTCCCTCGTTGGTGGGAGTAGCTTCCCTTTACGCTCAGAGTCTTTCTAGGGCAAGCTGGAGTGAAGGTATCAAGCGTCTTCTCTCCGACCGCTTTCAGGTTGCCATGTTTGGCATCTTTACAGTAGGGTTAACAGCACATCTGGGTTTGAGTGAAAACTTCTTGTTCGACTAGATTTTGTTGAATTGGGTTAAACGCTGCTGAGGTTATCAATGTAGCAATGACAAAGAGGGGGGAATTTTTCATAAAAGCAAGTCTTAAAATGGACGGAGGTTGTAGTATTGACAACGATAACAAAGTGTGTGTGTGTGTGTGTGTGTGTGTGTGTGTGTGTGTGTGTGTGTGTGTGTGTGTGTGTGTGTGTGTGTGTGTGTGTGTGTGTGTGTGTGTGTGTGTGTGTGAATGAAAGACACAGAGAAAGGGTCAGAAAGACAGACAGAAACAGACGGATAGAGACAGACATGAATTGTTTAC
>JADBJO010000165.1:500000-510000 GCA_016801955.1 Conus betulinus
CATGGGTGTGTGTGTGTGTGTGTGTGTGTGTGTGTGTGTGTGTGTGTGTGTGTGTGTGTGTGTGTGTGGTATGTGAACGCAGAAGGAATAAATGTACAGATGCACAGGCAGGTGAAAGATTAGGCAGCTTTGTATCTCTCAGAAAACACGCGAACAGACAAACAAAAAAAGCTTGGTGTCAGGATAAGAAACGTAAAACAATGTAAGTGACTGGAGGATGGGGAAAGATAATGACAGTGACGAGATTTATTTACACTTTTGCATAGCTAACTTAACATAAGGGAAAAAATGAAGGATATACCATACAACAAAGTGTGCCTACGCGCATGCGTGCTCGCGCGCGCGCGCACACACACACACACACACACGCACGCACGCACGCGCGCGCACACACACACACACACACACACACACACACACACACACACACACACACACACACACACACACACACGGAGTCATAGAAAACAAAGAGTTTGCATTATAAATGACTAAATACTGCACAATCAAATAAAAAGAGCAATACCGTGACTTGTAGCGCAAAAACGTAAAAGTTTTCTTTCTCCGTTTTGACTAATGTTACTTTCCCTCAAAATATCAAACCGATTTGTGTTGAAAATTTAAAGGCACTTTATCGTGTCGTGTTAAACCGTTTAATATTTCTTGCAACCAATTTCTCCTTGACATTCAACAGAGACGAGTGTCATGAAATGAAATCGTTCCAGAAACACTGGAACTGTGCCGATGCGACGATGCCAACCCTGGTGCCAAGATGAGGGGTGTGAGGGACAGGGCATGGATGCAAGGTGGGAGGGGGAGGGGGGGGGGGTGGAGGGGGACATCACTTTTGGCACTGTATATGAAGAACACGTGCCACGCAGATTATTACAAAAAAAAGGAGTCATATCAAGCCAAACATATTTGCTCTCGTGTCATAACAAGATGCTGGTTCGCCTAATAGGGCGCCAGACTCTTGTTTCAAGGTCTTCGATGTGATTTCCGCTCGTGACAGCCGGGCTAGGAGACATTTTCTTTTCAAAGTGATCGGTAAAACCCCCCCCCCCCCCCCCCCCCCCCCCCCCCCCCCCCCCCCCCCCCCCGTCCTCCGGATGAGACTTTAAACACAGGTCCCTTGTGTCAACGCGTGACATGAGGAAAGTTCTCACAGCGTTTGTTGTATAACCTGTGTTGGTAAGAAAGTTCTCCTGATAGTTGTACCATATCCTTGGATTTTGTCAGTGTAGAGAAAGTATTCCCGGATTTTGTAAATAAAGAGAAAGTGTTTTTTTTGGCGTTTGTATATAGAGAAATATGTTTCCCGGCGTATGTTGCTAGAATTTACTGGTTTGCAGAAGGTTTTCTTGATAGTTGGTGTACGGAGTTTTTTTTATGGAGAAAGTTTTCCCGGATTTAGAATGGTTTTTTTTTTTCTGGCTTCTGTTAGAACAGAGGTGGTTTTCTAGGGGATTTATTCAAATAAAGTTTGCCTAGAAATTTTGATAGATAATTTTCCTAGCGTTTGTTGACATAGGGAAATTTTCCCAGGTGTTTTGGATTAGACAAAGCTTTTCTGAACTTCGTGATACAGAGAACGTTTTGCTGGAGGTTGCCGGTAAAGAAAGTTTTGCTGGAATTTGTTGGTATTGAGTACATTTTCGTGAAGAGTGTTGGTTGGTATACAGATGGTTTTCCCTGAAATTGTACAGAGAAATGTTTCCTGGATTTTGTCATGTCTGATGCTTCTCTGGAGTTTGTTTCCGTAAAGAAGAATTTCCTGGACTGGAGCTTCCTGATGTAAAGAAAGCGTTCATGGAGTTTCATGGTACAGCATTTTTTTGTTGTTGTTGTTGTTGTTGTTTTGAAGAGGAGGAGGAAGCAGGAGTGGAGGTTAGTATATGGGGTGGGTTTTGTTTTTATATTGTTTTGTTGTTTTGCTTGTTTTATTTGGTTTTTGAGTTTGTTAGTAAAGAGGACGTTGTTTTGCTTGTTAGTGAAGAGGTTTCTGTCGGTATAGAGGACATTTTCCTGAAATATGCTTATATGCATTTTTTTTAAAGTTCCGTTTACATCCAGAGCAATAGTCTGAACCTTGTCAAAAAACATTCATGGATTTGACTTTTTAGGGGACGTGGGGGGTGCTATAGAGATTTCTGCCCGAAACTTGTAAAAACAGAGATGGGTTTCTTAGAGTTTGGTTTTTCGTTTGTTTTAATAGATAGAATTTTCTGAGTGTTACAGTTAATACAGAGGAAGTTTCCAAAGAGTTTTTGTTTGTTTGTATGTTTTGTTGTTGTTGTGTTGTTTTGGGTCACACCTTCTATGCCACCTCAGTGGCACTATTGGCACGCCGCTCTTTCTGGCTTCCCGACCACAGGTGCACCCAGGGTCGTCCCGTCCTAGCCCCAGCACCGGCAATTCACTGAGAAATCAATGGTAAGTCGTCATGAGAAAAACAACCAGAGAAGACAGTGCATTGCTGTAATCAGTTCAGTGGTGTTCAGTGGTGCCTTTTCTGATCCAGCCTTCGCAGGATACTACCTACTAAGTCCCCTACAGACCACAATGATTACTGTGCTGCAGAGATAGCGTGGGTAAACGTCTTGCCGGCTGCACACCGGCCATTCGTATTTTACCCATTCATACCTTTCAAAGAGTGAAGAAGCTCCGTGGTGCATTCCATGTCATGTGCCACTCACAGTGAAACATATTCTTTTAGAGTGTTGGGACTTGCACGATGTGAGACACAAACATTTTACAGCAGATTCCATGAAAACCTTGTTCAGAGATGTTCCACCTGATGCGATCTTTGAGTTCTTGAAAGAGATTAACATTTTTCATCGGATCTGAGATTTTACAGTGGAAAGATTTTTAACAAACATTTGGTTGAGTTTTTTAGACGATGTATTTTAAAGAATTGTCTAAATGAATGACCTGTGAGTTGATTTTAACATGGTGACAGCCCCGATATGGGCCTTTGCGGTCGGCTGGGCTATAAGCAACATTATCTTATCTTATGGGTAAGCGTCTACATCCGGATGGCATCACCACGTCTGTCCAACGACAGTCCCAATGAATTTGTCGACAAGAGCGACCCGGCGACACAAACTCACAAAGGGCGTAGACGTGGATGGGGAAATCAAAACTGAGGTCACCATAAGGACACATAAAGAGTCACAAAATTTGAGACACGTTATTCACCTTGCTCGTTGAGGATGAGGATGATGAAATTATGCTTTCCTTTGACTCGAGGCTGTATGACAGAGTCGTTCTCTACACTAACTTTCATGATATACCCAGGTGTCAGCCAGGCCTGAAAGACAGACACCTGCGGTGTTGGTCAGAAAATTTGAGCAACTCTCTCAGGGATGCATGAAACTCGACCGTGTCATTCCAGTCTTCCCAACTGAGCCCACAGCAAACTCAGCTCAGGGTAGGGATCGGTCATGAGCTGAAAAATCCCATAAATATAAACGACTCTAATGGGAATCGAACCCACGACCTCCAAGCTGGGAAGTTTCATGGACTTGGTTGGAACTGAAGTAGATCTTTGTAGAAAAGACCATGTGTGTGACGTTTTGGTACAGAGGAAGTTTGTTGAATCAAGGTACTATTCTTGGAGTTTGCTGGAATAAGGGTAGGCCTAACTTTTCCTCCCATTTTAAAGTTGGAGGAAGTAATCAGGCAGGCAGCAATCGATGTTAAGAAAGTTTACACAGAGCAGAATAGGGTTTGTTTGATGTTAGAAATCAGCAGCCGTAACAACAATGATTATTTCTTTTTCCACTCGCTTCTTCGGGCTGCGGTTTTGCGTACATACATAGTTTATTGATAGGCATTGTACATGGTAGACATTTGAACGGAGCTGTAAGAACAGAGAAAAACAGAACAAGATTCGTTATGTACAGAGAACATTCAATGACGAAGAAACCGAAATTCCGATGGGTGCTGCAGCAACGACCTATTCCGAGATATCTCTTGGATACCTGCCGCCTACAGGGACCGGGGTCTGGCGCCGAGGGGGAGAAGAGGCTCTCGCTGTCTGCCTTTCATTTTCCTTGCCTGGGAGCTGCAAATGTGCCACGCCAAGAATAGAATACATGGGTGTACGGACTCTGAGGATTCAGTGCCAAGAGGGGTAGGCACGGCTGTTGTTACGGGTACACCTGTCGTCTGCCAGGCAGTATGAGGGATGTGGAAGAGGAGAGGGGGCAGGGAAGAAAATGGAGAGAAACAATGACCCTTAGACAACCTTTCCAGATCAGTCTGGCATGGAGGATGGCACTGGAGACTGGAGGATCGTTCTACTGCGCAGCACTTAACACATTATCGTCTGTTTTAAAGAGTATTCAATCACATCTTTATTTGTTAATTATTTTCTGTGTGTTAATCTTCTCTATTTGTTCATTTCTCATTCTCTAGCTAATGTAAGTGTGTTCAGATCTTTATTTCAACACACTCTGTGAAGTATTTCTCTATAACCGTATTTCCTCTTCAGCTCTCATTTTCAAAGCTTTTTAGTATTGTCTTTTGCATCTTCAATCATGTTAACAAATCAACTATTTCATATAAAATTCGTTCCCCTCTCTCTCTGTATGTCTGTGCATGCGTGCGTGCGCATGTGTGTGTGTGTGTGCGAGCGTGTACGTGTACGTGTGTGTGTGTGTGTGTGTGTGTGTGTGTGTGTGTGTGTGTGTGTGTGTGTGTGTGTGTGTGTGTGAGGGGTATAAGGGGAGCAGGTGGGAGTGCCTAAAGATGATTGCAACGGTTGCTAACAATATCTTCGTGCTCGTCTATCAATCTTATTGTAGCATATTTGCATTATCTATGACGAATGAAACGCCATTCAGTTAAAGAAATTGTTGAGAAAACGCGCGAAGTGTCGAAGAATACATGAAAATGAATAGTTTAAACACACACACACACACACACACACACACACACACACACACACACACACACACACACTATGTGTTTGTTAAACACACACACACACACACACACACACACACACACACTATGTGTTTGTTAAAACACACACACACACACACACACACACACACACACACACACACACACACACACACACATGTGTTTGTTACACACACACACACACACACACACACACACACACACACACACACACACACACACACAATGTGATGTTAAAACAAAACCTACAATGTGTAATCAGCTGCTGCTATGTTTATTCCACATGGGAATCCTTGCAATCAAAGAAGTATACCCATGGGTTTTTAAACCCTCATTTCTTGAAAAAGAGAGAAGGAAACCGAACAGACACAAACGAATTCAAGACTTTACGCGCAGGAACACAAACATCATCGACGTCATTCACTCGGGGAAGGGAAACAACCCCCAATCGGAGTTTCTGACTCTTCCGTTTTTCTTGGCTCAGTCGCCTCAGCCAATCAACTCGTCACTACATGAAAGCGCTCTCCTGACGACTTTCTTGGAGTGCTAATGAATGGGTACGGGAAGAGAGTGGGAAGAGGGACAGGAAAGGGGAAAGGGTTTTGATGGAGGAGGTCTTGAGTTGTGGTTCAGTGACATCTCACACCTGTGGTTTCCTTCCCCGTCCTACTAGGCATGCTCTGTATGAAAAATGACTGCAGGTGGTGGTGCTGCTGATGGTGGCTGTGTGGCTTAAGAATGTGGCAAAGCAAGTAAATGAAGAATCTGCCTTCATGATATTGATGTGTTCCTCAGATATTAAGCATACCTGAACAAATCAAACGACTGACATCCCGTTACTACCAAACAAAAATCCAAAGTTTGATGAACATCATGTTTCAGAATAAACGAAGGATGAAAAATTGTTCTTAAATGAACATATGTGTGTTCATGTAGGCCTACTATCTCCCTCCCCCCCCCCCCCCCCCCCCCTTCCACCTTCCCTTGTTTCCTGCCCTCCCCTTCCCTCCTTGCTTGACCTTTTCCTCTTCCTCGGACATATTTTCAAAAATGATGTAGGCCTAATTACTACGAAGTTAGCTCTGCTGCAACAAAAGCAGCCAACAATCCAGCCTTGCGATTTTGAGAGCCACATAAGCTCTACTGCAATGACAGGGGCATTTCTTTTTTAATTTTTTTTTTTTTTTTTGGTACACCGAGATTATCATAAATATTCTGTCAGTTTGGCTTCGTGATTTTGAGGGCCTGGTTAGTTCAACTTTAACAAGTGAAGGTGTGTGTGTGTGTGGGGGGGGGGGGGGGGGGGGGGGGGGGCGGCGGCTACTGACGGTACCCACTAATGTGCCGTCAGTCTAGGGAACAAGGTGAGCTCTACTACTACGACGACGATAGGGGTCTGCCGACAGTACCATTAGTGTGCTGTCAATCTGGCCCTGGGATTTGGAGAACGAAATTACAATGGTAGGGAAATGATGTAAGGGGACGAATTAAGTTGTTTCCCTTGCAAGTTTTAGACCTTAGGTTGAGGTGGTGGGTACTTTTCCTCCACGCTGACGAATTTCAGAAATCTGTCTGAATCAGAAGTCTGTGTGTTCTGCGTGCATGTTCTGAGTGACTGGTTTATACCGCTTTTTTTTTTTTTTTATTATTGTGTTAGTAACAAAAGCTACATATCGCTCGATCTCTTATGTGTGTACATGATCGCCAAGAGGTACCAGGGTGATGTTACAAGCACTTCATTTCGTGATTAATGTCCTGCTGCTCTTCAAAGCTCCGGGCATTTTCTCTTTGTCAGCCTTCCAATCTTCAAAGAAATACAAGAGCTGATATATAGAAGATAATAAAAAAAAAAATCACCATCAGCCTCGGATGATGACGTTACAAGGAACTTGAGAACAAACAACAGATGGTTTCCATCATACTTCATCATGATGTCAACGGTGCCTTATAGCCTACAGTGCCACGATTCGGCGAAAGGTCGTTAGCTGAAGCACGTGAGTAAACTGATTTTGATGAGGATTCGTTGGTTCTGCACTACTTTATAGGTTCGACATGTGTTCTGCCTTCCTGAACCCATTTCTGAAAACGTTCTTGCACTCGGTGTTCTCCAGGCTATTCTTTCCTCATCGCTTTTTTTTTTTTACTTATTATTACTATTATCATTTTGATAGTTTATTTTTTGCAGGCATTGGAAAGTCTAGGATTATAAATCTGTCTTGCTGCCAAGTTTTCACATTTTTATCATGAGCATGTCTCTTCAGCTCCTCCACCTTACCCTCACATGCTCCATCTTGCCCCCACCCGCTTGACTCCAGTATGCATATACAAGCATATATTCACATCTGTCATGCATTCATGTCCCCCCCCCCTCTCTCTCTCTCTCTCTCTCTCTCTGTCTTTCTATCTATCTGGCCTAAGGCTTGTGTCAAAAAAATCTTCATGGATTTGCGGTTGGTTTTTTTTTTTTTTCGTTGTTTTTTTGTTGTGTTTTTGTTTTTTGTTTTTTTTTTGGGGGGAGGGAGGACGGCTGCTGTGTAGAGGTTTTTATACCGGATATTGTAAAAACAGAAACATGTTTAATAGATATTTTTTGATAGAGAGAATTTTCTGAGTTGTCGTTAATGTAGTACAAGTTTTCACGGAAAGTCTGTCCCATCTTCTGTGCACGACACCCACGCCGCTCATCCCAGCTTTCCAACCACAGTCGCACCCCGGCTGGTCCTGTCGCAGCCCCAGAACGTGCAATCCACAGAAAGATCAATGTCAAGTTGCCATGGGACAACCCACCTGAGGAGAAACTGCACTGCTGCCGAGTCACTTCTGTGGTGATCAGTGGTGCGAGTTCTGTTTCAATATACCCAGGACACCACCTACTAAGCCTCCTACAGATGACAACGATTACATTGTCGAGGAGACAATATGAGTGAGCGTCGTCCCCTCTCGAGAGGGCATTCACCATTTCTTGAACTTGTCAATCCCGGCAGATCGACAAGAAACTCACCAAGGCCATAAACGTGAAGGGAAATCGAAACTAAGGTCACCATGAGAGCAGGGCATAAAAGGACACAAATTTGAGACACGTATTTCATGCTGATCGATGAGGATGAGGAGGAAGAAGGTGATGCTAAGGAGTTCCATTCTGGTCCGAGACTGCATGACAGGTGTGTTCTCTACAGTCACCGTCATAACACAGCCTGGTGTCGGCCAGGCCCGAGAGACACAGATAACTGCAGTGATGGTCAGAAAATCTGAGCAACTCTCTCAGGACACACATCCTTTAAGTCGATGAAACTCATCTGTTTGGTTCCAGTCTTCCTAATTAAGCCTGTAGAAAACTCAGCTTGGAGTAGGAGCCGGTCGTGGGCTGAAAAATCCCATAGAAATAAATGGCGCTGATGGGAATCGAATCCACGACGTCCCAGCCTCGAAGTTTCATGGAGTTTGTTGAAACTGAAGCAGTTTTGTGAAATTTTGGTATGAAGAAAGTTTTTGTGTGTGTGTAATTTGTTGGAACTCGGGCGATTGTTGTGGACTTCACTGAAACTGAGGTGATTTGTATGGAGTTTTACATACGGGTAATTTCAGGAAGTTCATTGAATCAGTATACTATTCTTGGAGTTTGCTGGAATAGGTGTAAGCCTTGCTTTTTCCTCCCACTTTGACGTGTAGAGAAAGTAATCAGGCATGCAGCAACTATTATGCAGATATTTACGTAGAGCAGACTAGGGTTTGTTTGATATCAGAAAACATCAGCCATAACAACAAGCGCTTCTACTCCCACTGACTTGTACAGGTTGTGATTTTGCATACAAACGTAGTTTATTGGTAGAATAAACATTTGAACTGAGCTGGTTGTGGAAAAACAGAACAAGATTCGTTATGTAGCCTACAGAGAACACTCTAAGACGAAGAAACCGAAATTCCGATGGGTGCTGCAGCAATGACCTATTCCGAGATATCTCTTGGATACCTGCCGCCTGCAGGGACCAGGGTCTGGCGCCGAGGGGGAGAAGAGGCTCTCACTGTCTGCCTTTCATTTCTCCTTGCCTGGGAGCTGCAAATGTGCCACGCCAAGAATAGAATGCCATGGGTGTACTGACGCCGAGGATTCAGTGCCAAGAGGCGGAGGCATGGCTGTTGTTAGGGGTACACCTGTCGTCTGCCAGGGAGTGTGGGGGATGTGAGGGAGAGAAGGGGGCAGGTAGGGAAACAATGACCCTCGGATAACCTTGCTGAATGAGTTCGGCGCGAAGGATGGCACTGGAGAGTGGAGGGTCGTCGTACTGTGCAGTGCTTAGGACATTGTCATCTGTTTTAGAGCATTCAATGAAATATTTATTTCTAAGGATTTTTTTAGTGTTAATCTTCCGTATTTATTCGTTGTTCATTCCTAAGTTGATGTAATGTGTTTTGTAATTTATTTCTACATACCTAGAAGTATTTATCTATGAATTTATTTCTTCTTCAGTTCTCGTTTTTGAAGCTTTCTACTAGTATTAGTGCTGTCTGTTGCATCTTCTATCATGCTAATAGGTAATCCTTTTTTTCTAAAAGTCATTTCTCTCTCTCTCTCTCTCTCTCTCTCTCTCTCTCTCTCTCTCTCTCTGTTCTGTTCATGTGTGTGTGAATACGTGTGTGTGTGTGTGTGTGTGTGTGTGTGTGTGTGTGTGTGTGCGCGCGCGTGTGTGTTGGGGGGTGCAGAAAGGGGTGGGTGGGTATGCCTAAAGACGATTGCTGTGGCTGGTAACAGTATCTTCGTGCTTGGCCATCTATCTGATTATAGCACATTTGCACCATTTATAACATATGAAATACCAGTGAATAAAAATAGTAGAGAAAACGCAAAAATTGCGAAGAATACAAGAAAAGGATTGGTTCACACACACGCACACGCACACACACACACACAATGTGTTTGTTAAATACAGACCCACAATGCATAATTAGTTGTTGATATTTTCCACATGGAAAGCTTTGCAATCAAAGAACTACTACCCATGTGTTTAAAATTCTCGTTTCTAGAAAAAGAGAAAAGAAAACCGAACAGACACAATCGAACTAAGGACTTTAC
>JADBJO010000165.1:515000-522500 GCA_016801955.1 Conus betulinus
TGTCTCTTAAGCTCTTTCCCTTCGCATTCTGCTGCACCCCACCCCCATACTTTCACAAGCCTCAACCTAACCACGTCTATCAGACTCGATAGATAAAAATTCAATATGTAGGTGTATACCTTCGCACCTCAATCATGCATGCATGTTCTTCTCTCTCTTCTGCCGACCTGAATTTGGCATTGGGAACTTTGATGATGGTGGGTTCCCTCCCGCCTCCTCCACTCCATCCTCTATTTCTTCACTCCATCCCGCTCTATTTCTTCACTCCATCCCCCTCTATTTCTTCCATAAATAGATTATGTGGCCTGCAGATTTCGTCCTCACTTTTCTCCTTTCATCCCTAGAGACAGATTCCCAAGTTAAACATATTCTTCAGGTTTTTAGTTGGTTTGAAGTATCAAAATCGATGCAACCTGACTGTGTAAGCCTTCGAACTGTTACAAATGGTGGTAGGGTGCTCTCTCTCTCTCTCTCTCTCTCTCTCTCTCTCTCTCTCTCTCTCTCTCTCTCTCTCTCTCTCTTTTCTCCAGTTTATATATGAATATCTGTGACTAGAGATCTGACTGCAATTCAAAATTGAATGGATCTGAGGACAAAACGTTTCCAGAATCAAAAGTTTTTCATTTGACGGTCCGATTTTGTCTTCCTGATGGCGGATCTTGCAACAGATCTGCTAAAATACGAGTTTCGTCAACGGATAGTTGTTGGGGTTGTCCTAAAATTTACCACCACCTCTACATTTTCCAAATTCAAATCAAGGCAACTGCAATCACATCAGTCGACAAAACTTTGAACTTCATTAATGTAACCTGAGCGAGAGGTGGGCGGATCTTATATGGCCGAGTCATCAGGGTGTTTTATTTAGAGAACTGACTGGCTTCCTTTAAAGTCGTTTGTATGTAAGATAAATACACACAGGAAAAAGCACGGTATCTTGGGGGTGCGCCAGTGCAGTATGGGATGAGACGGCAGCTTGATATTGGATAGATGGATAGACAGAGTACAGTCCTCAGTGCGACTTGGTCTTATCCGCCTAAAATGGCAGGTGTCCTCAGACAGCCTACATTCACTCGCCTAAAATAACTGACGTCCTCAGCAAAGCCTAGTTTAATCCGTCTAAAATGGTCGGTGTCCACCATCAGCCTACTTTCATCCGCCTAAAATGGCTGGTGTCGTAAGAACTTTGTTGCATCCACCTAACATGCTCGACGCCGTCATCGACAATCTAGTTTTATCCGCCTAAAATGGCTGGCACTCCTACCACAACCTTGTTTCTTTCGCCTAAAATGCCTGGCGCCCTCATCCACTATTTAGTTTTATCCGCGTGAAATGGCTGGCACTCTCAACACAACCTAATTTTATTCGCCTAAAATGGCTGGCACTCTGAACACAACCTAGTTTTCCTAGTTTTATGTGTCTAAAATGGCTGGCACTCTCAACATAACCTAGTTTTATTCGCCTAAAATGGCTAGCGCACTTAGCCACAGCCTGGTTTTATCCATCTAAAATGTAGGCTAGCGCACTCAGCAACAGCCTAATTTTATTCGCCTAAAATGGCTGGCACTCTCAACACAGCCTAGTTTTATCCGCCTAAATGTAGGCCAGCACACTCGGCCACAGCCTAGTTTTTCCGCCTAAAATGGCTGACGTCTCCACACTGCCAAGTTTTTTTCCGCCAAAAATGGCTGAAGTTCTCAACACTGTCAAGTTTTTTTTCCGCCTAAAATATCTGACGTCTTCAACACTGCCGTGTTTTGTCTTCAGCACTGCCATGTTTTATCCGCCTACAATGGCAACCATTTTCAGCGCTGCCAAGTTTTGTCTGCCTATGGCTGACGTTTTCAACACTTGCCATATTTTGTCCGACTAAAACGGCTGACATATTCTACGCACTGCCAAGTTTTGTAAATGGCTGACATCTTCAACACTTGCCATGTTTTGTCCGCCTAAAACGGCTAACATATTCTATGCATTGCCAAGTTTTGTCTGCCTAAAATGGCTGACGTTTTCAACACTGGCACTCGCAGCCACCTTTTTTATCCTCCTAAAGGAGATCAACAGTTCGACTATTATGAATTGACTGATGTGATCAGAGGAAGTGGGGATGGAGGGGAGGAGCAGAGAAAGTGGGACGGGCGTTGTGCTTGTGGAGACAGAGAGAGAGAGAGAGAGAGAGAGAGAAGGTGCGGGGGAGGAAAGTGGTGGAGGTGGGCATGACGGGACATTTTGTACGTAGTAACAGCCCTTTACTGGCCGTGTAATCAAGAGAGCAGTAATAGAACTGAAAGTGCTGCGGCTATTCCCAGATGATAATTATCTTAAATGTGTCGGCCCAAAACAGCATCCTGAAAACTTCTACCCTGGGCACAGTACCCGCTAAGCTTCCGCGAATCCTAAAGGTGTTGCTATGGCAAAGAGGGGCCGCGATGTGTGCAGAGAACTACAGTGATGCCATAGCTGTTGGTGGAAATTCTGTGCGCAGGCAGGGAAATGCTGTTTCCCAGTGATGTTTACAGCATCACTGAGGCTGAGCCTACCTGAATCTTCCAGAACCGGTACCTAACACCGGTATCAGTTGTTCAAAACATGTATTGTTCAGCACCAATGCAAATATGGTGTGAAGTTTTTTACGATAATTCTATGTGTATGTATGTGAGCATGCGTGCACGTTGTGTGTGTGTGTGTGTGTGTGTGTGTGTGTGTGTGTGTGTGTGTGTGTATGTGTGCGTGCGCACTCCCGTGTGTGTGTGTGTGTGTGTGTGTGTGTGTGTGTGTGTGTGTGTGTGTGTGTGTGTGTGTGTGTGTGTGAGTGTGAGTGCGCGTGCACGCGCGTGCGTGCATGAATGTGTGCGCGCGGTTCCGTGCGAGTGTGCTAGTGTGCGTGCGAGTGTGCGTGCGTGCGTGCGTGTGTGTGTGTGAGTGTGTGTGTGCGTGTGTGTGTGCGCGCGCGCGTGTGCGTGTGTGTTTGTGTGTTTCGGTGTGTGTGTGCGAGTGTGTGTGTGAGGGAGTGAAAGAGAGAATAATAACGAGAAAGTGGTGCATGTGCTTGTGCCTGTGTGTGTGTGTGTGCGTGTGTGCGTGTGTGCGTGCGTGCGTGCGTGCGTGCGTGCGCGTGCGTGCGTGCATGCGTGCGCGCGCGCGTGCGTGCGTGCGTGCGTGCGTGCGTGCGTGCGTGTGTGTGTGTGTGTGTGTGCGTGAGTATACGTGCGTGTGTGTGTGTGTGTGGGCGTGATACGAATAATCAATGTATGCACAAAGACACGCCAACATTCCATCATGCATAAACGTTTGGAAACTGACCAGATTACATGTACACATCCGTTATTTTAAAGTAAAAGGTTGGTTTCTACAGTTGCTCTATGGACGGAGATGACGATAATCACTTTCGGCGCTCAGCCAATCATCTGTAAAGAACCTTGAAAAAGAAAGAGACACGTTTCCAACAACTGCCCGACGATAAGAAACTGAAAATCGGCCGTCGATCACGGGAAACCTTAAACAAGATGAAAACTGGACGTTATATCCTTGGGTAAATTATTCATTTGATTA
Source organism: Conus betulinus (assembly GCA_016801955.1). Taxonomy (NCBI): domain Eukaryota; kingdom Metazoa; phylum Mollusca; class Gastropoda; order Neogastropoda; family Conidae; genus Conus; species Conus betulinus. Next base: position 518,550 of record JADBJO010000165.1, read on the forward strand.
TTCATTTGTTACATAACGCATCAAGTGTCTTTGGCAATTTCATTGTTTACACATGCATTCAGAGATTAACTGAATGGTGTAAGTGCGTTTTCAGACTGGGCCACTTGTACACACAAGTACAAACCTCCGTTAGCAATCCTCTCTCTCTCCCCAACCCTCCCCCCGAACCCAACGCCGCTGATGCACGTCCTTTGCAGATACAAGAAACATCACGACTAAATTTTGTATTACGTGTGTCTGACTTCAATTTGTCAACTTTAACTTGATTAATTAAGAATTAAAAACTGCACACACCACGTGGGGCCATTATATTTTTAAGGTCACAGAGCAATGACAAAAGGAATGTAGGGCCCAAGCTATGATTAACATCAAATGGCCATTACGAAATGCACTTCCCAAGACCCGAGGCTTAAAAAAAAAAAAAAAAAAGAAAAAAACTCTCTGTGTGTGTGTGTGTGTGTGTGTGTGTGTGTGTGTGTGTGTGTGTGTGTGTGTGTGTGTGTGTGAATGGCTAGTTTTACCGACCATCGCTACTTTACACACCTATCTTCGGCGGATATCCAATTTATGCCGACGTTAACAGAATTATTTTTAGCAGCAGATGTTACCGACAGTCAAACCAAGTTCCCATATTTGATGAGAGTCGTGTATGCCGCGCTTACACACGTTTCTCAAACCGAAATTTACCGTGTGTTATGTCGCGAAGCCTGCAGTCATGCGAGTAATAACAGCTTGATCTGAATACAGACTTTTGTTACGTGATGATGTTGATCTTCCCCATGTGGGTCTTGAGGTAGGTAAGGTAATTTTGCTTATAGCCCAGCCGACCGCAAAGGGCCATATCAGGTCTGTCACCGCGCTAAAGTCAACTTACAAGTCATTCATGAAACACACGCGCATACACAAAATAACGACATTCACACAATCCTCTGTAATACACCTAAAAACACACCCGAAATTTTTAAATCTTTCTTCCGTAAAATCTTAGATCTGATGAAAAATGTTAATCTCTTTCAGAAATTCAAGATCACGACAGGTGGGACATCTCTGAACAAGATTTTTTCATGGAGACTGCCGTGAAGCGTTTATGTCTCACATTGTGCAAGTCCCATCACTCTAGAAGAATATCTTTCACTGTGAATGGTACATGACATGGAATGAACCACGGAGCTTCATCATCTTTTAAACGAGAAGAATGGATGTAAAAGGAGTGGTCTGTATGCAACTGGCACAAGACTGTTTCAGGTGTTCTGTGCTTTTTTTTTTTTTTTTTTTTTTTTTTGAAACTACGGAGCGTGTCACACACCTTGGTCGTTCGGTACTAATCGTCTGACCTCTCTTCCGAGTTTATTCTTCACTCAATTCTCCTGACCTAAATTTCATTTTTTTAGCTAAGCGTACCGACAGGCGTCAGAATTCTTAGCACCTTATTTCAAATGTCAGAATATAGTCACTATTCAAAATTTCGCTTAACGTGAATCACATTGAAGCTTGTATGAATATAGGTCAATCCCCCGACCTCCTTTAGTTTTGTTAATATCAGTCATACGGAAACTTGTCAATAATGCAGTCGCTATTTAATCTCTTCATCTCATTTGACATTGCATTTTCTGTCAACCGTTCTGAAACTTTCAAAGCTGTAACAATAAAGAAAACATTGCCTTATGATCGCATGGAACCAGTGAATAGGTAAATACATGTATCTGTCAGAATATAGTCACTATCTGATTTTACCAACCTCCCTTCAAACCTCACTTAATACAGTATCTACGCAATACAAATGTTACACACACACACACACACACACACACACACACACACACACACACACACACACACACACACACACGTGCGCACACACACACGCACACACACTCAACACACACACGCACTTACAATATATACGCACGTAAAATGCTGATAAAGACAAGAACGTTTTGGCTTTTTCAAGATCTTCACAGTTACCTGAGCAAGGCTCCTTGTCTTCTCTGTCCCCTGTGGTTGTGGGTTGTGAATGCTTCCTGAAGTCCCTGCAGTGGGATGGTCCAGCAGAAGTCACGTTTCTTCCTGCATTCTCTGGGAACGGATTCTCTGGAAGCCTGTAGTAACGCTGTGACCTCGATGGCGATGTAGGTAATATCCCGTCCCTGGAGTCGTTCGCTCTTGGCGAGGATAAAGGGTGGTTGTGCAAGATGAAGTGCGAAAGCTCGTGGTTGACTAGTAGTGATTCCTGGACAGCCCATCCCTCACGACCTGCCACAAACGAAGCAGTGGATTAAATTGTGACCAAGAACTCGCCGCTAATCCATCACAAAGAATACACTAAGGAGGGGTATTGTACACACGGTCAACAAGTTTGTTGGAGATGAAAATCAAAGAAGGGAAACTGAAATGTCGGGAGAAGCTGATCCCTGCAGACATCATGTCAAAATACTTTGACCATAAAGTAGCATGTGGACTGCTGGAGGACAACTAAGGCCACAGTCAGCAGTTTCTGATCAGGTGTTTTGCCAAATGGATGGCCAGCACAGCACGCCAAGTGAACTGAATGGCTTCCTACAAACTGCCTTCAATGAATTTGGGATGATGAACAACCTGGATGTGCCCCACATCACTTGCACTCTGATAAGCAAGTCCCTGATCAGCACTGCCAGTGAAGGAGATCTTAGCAGGGAGGATCAGATCACTATGGCTACTCACATGGATCACACAGTGCATACAGCCGACAGAATCTACGATACCAGTAAAGGTGTCAAATGCACTGCCAGATTCACCAGAATTGTGGACAGATCCATCCGGAGTGAACGTGATGATGAAGCTGATGATACTGACCAAAGTGAAGTTTCAGACAGAGAACTGTCAGGAACTTTGATACAAACAAATATGGAGGAAGAACCGCAGCCTTCCCAAAGTTCTAGTGGCACTAAACTCCTTCTGTTTTGGTCGTGCTGAAGTATTTTCTCCTGAAGACAAAGAGAGAGGATCCTGCGATGCTGCTTGCCGTTAATTGAAAAACGTCTTTCTGATGGAGCACCTCTTAAAAGGGAAGATGCCATGGCACAGATAAAGTAGGTATTATCGTGTCAGACTTGAGCTGAGAAAGATTGCTGACAAGAAAAAAGGATTGTTGTGGAGGTAACAACAACAACAAGCAGCCCATCAAGCAACACCAGGTCTCATAATGCTGCCAAGACTTCTTATCTTGTTCCGAGTTCCATCATTGATATTTGAAAACTACTTTAGGCTCATTTGTGAATGTCTCATAAAATACATCAGTAAATAATCAGTACATCCAAATGAATGTTTTGTTCTCTCTCTCTCTCTCTCTCAGTCCTCTCCGTGCCTGCTGGAGCTTGAGACTACAGCTAGTGAATGTTTTGTTCACCAGCAATACATTTGCTCTATTCACATTTGTTCAGTTTCAGCGTAGCATTAATCAAAAAAGAATTTATACAAGTTTCTCAGCAAGGATTTTTAAAATAACATTTTTCATAACTTACTGAAGATTGTTTTTCTTCAAAATTTTATAACAAACTAATCAAACAAGTAACTATTATGTGTTGTTTTTAATTTACTTTTCATGCTTAAGAAGTGTTTTGTTTACGGCAATTATTCTATTCATAATTATAGTCTTCTAAATATTGTCTATGTATGCATTTTGCAATTGTTTTCTGCAGTTTTTAGAATTTCAAGGGTTTTTTGTTCATTTTCTATTTTTTTTTTTATTGCACTCATTCTTTTCATTTCTTTATGTTTGTTTTTACATTGGATTAGCATTTATTTAAACATAAGTACACATATCAAGTCACAGTTTATACATGTGGCATGAATAAAAACTATTTATATATATATATATATGTGTGTGTGTGTGTGTGTGTGTGTGTGTGTGTGTGTGTGTGTGTGTGTGTGTGTGTGTGTGTGTGTGTGTGTGTGTGTGTGTGTGTGTGAGAG
>JADBJO010000165.1:530000-540000 GCA_016801955.1 Conus betulinus
AACGAGAACAAAACCGAACCCTAATGGAGGTCACAAAACCATGTGGAGGGGGGAAACAAGACACCGAGCCTTATATGAAGGGGAAAGTCACAACCGCCGGGAAAAAAAAAGGCCTCGATTCTTACAGAAAGATGGCATGAAATCGAGGGAGGGTGATGGAGGGGTGGAGGAATAAGACTAAACCTTATAGAAACAGCACGAAACCCTATAGGGGGAACAGACACGGAATACTGTAGGAAGAGGACAAGATATCTTGTGGAGGGGAAAAAGAGAAACGGAACCCTGTAGAAATAGGACATAAAACCCGGAGGGTCGAGGGGTTGAAGAGAAACCATACCTTAGAGAAAGAAGACACGAAACGCTGGGGTAAGGAGACGGCAAACCGTACGGAAAAAGGACACGAAACCCTGGGGTAAAGAGAAGCCGAACCTTAGAGAGACAGGGCACGAAACTCGCAGGGGCAGCGAGGAAGGAGCGTCTGGGGGACTGGCTCACCAAGTCTCATGAAAAAAAAGACACTAAACCGGGGGGGGGGGGGGGGGGGGGGGGGGGGGGGGGGTAGGGAGTGAACAAAGACACTTGGAAAAAAAGGACAGGAAGGAACCCAGTGGTGGGAAAAAAGCGTCACTAAGCCTTATAGAAAGAGGGCACGAAGCCCCTTGGGAGGGTAGAGAAGGGCAGACGTTAAGCCTCATAGAAAGTGGACATGAAACTCTGGGATAAATAACACTCAGCCTTGTAAAAACGTTTGATTGACCGATGTTCACCTGCATGACGGAAAACGAACGAATGACCTGCATCAGCAGGCGGCTCTTCATGTGGCTCCACCCAGGTAGGAAGCTCGTAAATGCGACTGTGGACTGTAAAGCGCTTTGAGCTTGATTTCTAGTCGATGATACGCGCTGTATTATTACATGATGAATAAATAATCCGAAATAACATACCGATACCAGGTACTAAACTTTATTCGAGAACAATGTAAGCAAGCCCACGACAGTCCACTCGACTGTGAAAACTACAGGCACACTACTCTAGAAGAAATGAAGGGAAATGAAGAAGAAGAAGAAGAAGAATGAGAAGAAATAAATAGAAGACTACTTAGCTGCATTCCCCGAGTTCCGCTGTCCTGGTCTCCGTTTTCCGCGGCCATTATGCAAGGAGGTCTTTGGTCCTGTTGATGTAAACCATATTTTGTTTTAAAAATCTGATCTTTCCAATCATGCAACGTTTTAGTTGTTTAAGGCAAGGTGAAGAAAACAAAAATGAACGCACTTAACGAAACATGAAGTAACGTACATTTGATATACAATATGTATATCAAATGAACTATTAGATTTTTTTTTACAAATGTTTTCTTCAGACTATTAAACATCAGACATCAACGCACAAAACAATTCGTATCCAGACAATATTGTTTTATGCATAACCTGTATCAATCTGAAGATGACGCATTGTGGAGTATTCTGTTGTCTGTAACATTTGAGGTATACATTTGTCAAAAATTCCCCTATGATTTGCCGAGCTTGGACCTAGAGTCTGTTTCAGAAATAAGAAGTCTTCATCTATCCAAGTGGAGCACCATGTGAGCGCGCCCCTTGGTTCAAGCCCTCGGAACTGGATGCGCGTCATCGTCCACCTTGGCGAACACCACAGAAAGGAAGTGTAGACTGCCACTGCAGGCACTGCAACACGGCGAGACACTGTGTCAGTGTATGAGGTGGCTGGAATGAGCGGCGTGGGGATACCCCCAGAGAGGCAGGGAAGATGAAACATCGAACAGTGGACATGGAAAAACACAAAACACAAAGACAGAGAAAGAGAGGAAAATGTGGGAAACAGACGTAATGAGCAATTACGGTGGAGTATCATATACAAACGGCGGCAGATCATGCTTTGAATCGGAAATACATCTTTATATTATGAAAAGGGCTCGAAAAGGTAAAGAGTCAAAACAGAATGCGGAAAAAAAAACTGAACAGCAAGTTGTCTGGGTGCATGGAATGGTTTTAGTCCGAGGGTAGACCTACATGTCACACAAGACTGGAAATTGCCGACGGTTTCCGATTATAAGGTTATACAGGAGAGATCAATCGATTAATTATCTTATTACATTTCTCTGTTTCTCGTGTGTAGAGAATGATGCGACCGCACTGCTAGTCACTTGGGCCCGTACATCTAAATCGCCAGTAGTAGAATATTGCTTAAGGACCGCCAGTTGACGCGCATTGCAACTGAAACGCCGTTTTCATTGTACTTTTTCATGAGAGTGATTTTACTCGAAGAGAGAGATACACCCTTGTTCAATCTACGCAAAGGGAAACTAAAGCGGAGAGAGAGAGAGAGCGAGAGAGGGTAGGGAGGGAGGGAGGAAGGCAGAGAAGCAGAGAGAGAAGTGAACTTATGAGAATCGAGATTGTGAAGCATTTTTTCATCAAAAATCTGTTTTCAACAAACACAGATGTTAACGCTTTTCTTCTGTGGTGCACTATACAATTTGAATTCCAAAGACACAGGTCGTTTATCATCAAAATCAGGCATGACTGTCTCTGGTGTCTACGACATTCGACAAAACCCCCTTCATCTGTTTAGTTCGTGCACATACCTTCACCACTTGTTTGAAAAAACCGCGAAATACACCGGCGCATTAAAACAATACAAATGCACCCAGATGCCTATACAGGAAGGGGAGGGGGGTTGCGCTGCTGTACATTTACTGTTTTGACTACTGTCTACTCACCATGTATAAACTTGCTTTATGCAATACACATGGTTAAAGTTTTCTGAGCCTTCCGATTTCCTGACGTACAGTTATGGCGCAGTACAGATTTCCATCACACAAATCGTTTCAAGACTGAACGTATTAACTGGCTAACAATCATAGACAGATCTTTTCCTGTCCTTCTTGAATCATTTTATCAACCTGCAACAACTCCCCCCCCCCCCACCCCCCCCCCCCCCCCCCCCCCCCCCCCCCCTCGCTTTAGCCTACTCTTATTTGTATATCCCTCTATCAGTCTTAAATACAGATCAAATACGTAGTGAGAGAAAACAAGTGCACCCAAAGTAATCCTATGATCATGACAAAACCTCCGCAATCTCTTAGTTAAGAAAAAAAAATGGGGGGGGGGGGGGGGGGGGCGATAGACAGCCTTAAACTCTTAAAAACAAAAGCTTTACTAATTGCTATTGGGGACCATCAAGGTCTAGTTCTGAACAAAAACCTAGTGTTACGCCAATGTGGTGTTGATGTTCGACAAGCTCATTCTTTGGATAATTGATTTTCTTACACAGAGGACACAGTCTGTTCGATATCAAAGTGTTGTTTCGTCTTCCAGAGTCATTTCAACTGGCGCACCCCAGGGGTACTGTTTTATCACCAGTGCTTTTTACTCTGTACACAAATGATTGTTCAGGAAGTGATTGATTCAACTTTGTACATTAAATATTCAGATGACTCAGCACTTGTGGATCTTTCCAACTCTGATTCTGTTTACTTCAAGGAGGTTCAAAGATTTGTTGATTGGTGCGATCATAACTATCTTGATCTGAATGTAACAAAAACGAAAGAAATGTTGATTGATTTTAGAAAGAATCCAAAAGCTGTACCACCCCTTTTTATCAAAGGTGCTGAAGTAGAACGTGTTGAATCATACAAATATTTAGGAACTTTTATAGATAATAAGCTGAATTTTAATCCCATGTTGAGTATGTCCACAAAAAATGTCAAACCAGATTATATTGTCTTCGCAAGCTGCGATCATTTCATGTGAATACTGACATTCTTCGGACATTTTATTCATGCTTCTTGGAATCTGTTCTAACTTTCTCATTTATATGTTGGTATGGTGGGTTGACTGTGTGAAGAGCAGAAATGTGCTTGAGAAAGTGGTGAACGTGGGGAGGAAAAATCGTTGGTGAGAGACAAAAAAGTCTAAGTGAGCTATACAGGTGCCGTGTTGTTTGTAAAGCGAAGAATTACGTGTGACCAGACCCACGTTCTTGCAAATCAGTATGACCTTCTTCAGTCAGGACGAAGATATCGATCGGTTAAATGCAGAAGTGTCAGATTTAAACAAAGTTTTATTCCCCTGTCCATTGATTTCATGAACCGAGACGATGTTTAATTGAAATCCAAAATTCCTCTATATGAATGTATGTCATATGTGAGAAAATGGGTAATGTGGCTAAATATTATTGTTTATTTGCTGTGAATGTGTGTGACCACAAATTAATTTCTCAAATTGAGATAATAAAGTTTACTTGACTTGATTGGGAGAATCCGGAAATGAGAAGGAAGTGCTATAAATAGATAAGCTAAAGCAATAATAATTAAATAATAATGATGACGAAAATAGCATAATCGTCATAATAACAATAACTATCGTAATAACAATAATAATGATAATAATAATAATGATGATAGAGATAGATTGATCGATAGATAATAATGGCAACAATAATAGGTAATTACGTAGATAGGTAGGTAGGAAAATAGGTAAGTAGGTAGGTAGGCAGACAGAAAATGAAATGTCAGAAAGACTTCCTTTCGTGTCTCCGATTTCGCAGAGACGTTTTCTTTCGTTTAAAAGCTGATCCACTTGAATCTAAGAGCAGTGTACCCTCCGTTTGCATGCTAGGAGATTAGAAAGACTTTTTTCTGCAACAAAACGGACCTTGACCTCTGATGGAGAGTAGCTCTTGTGCGAGAAGAGGGTATGAAAGGAACCCCCCTCCCCCCACCCCCTCCCCAAATCATTAAGCCAATGTTTGACAAATCCAACAGGAAGCATGCGAGGTCAAAATGTACCCACACTTTGAATGGGTCATCTCTGCTGTTTCACAGATGGCAGTCTCATGACAGACCACCACCTGTCGAAGTTCTTCTTGAACGGCTCATATCTGGATGTAGAACTGTAATGATAATCCCAAGCGCTGATATCGGTTTGTAGTAAGTGACGTGGGGGAATGCCAATCTGATCCGGTGTGGGTGAACAAGACGACGGTGAGCGACAGAAACCGCCTGGCTCTGTGTGTGTGTGTGTGTGTGTGTGTGTGTGTGTGTGCGCGCGCGCGCGCGCGCGCGCGCGTCACAGAGAGAGAGAGAGAGAGAGAGAGAGAGAGAGATGGAAGGAGGTGTCGGCGGCGACATAGCAGTTCGGCGACTTTGCAGGATGACACAACGGAACGGCAACATTGAGGGTTGGAGATCTGGCGGGATGGTGACTTAACGGCGACAAACGGGTGCCAACCTTTCAACTAGTCCTAAACGGACAGTTCTCTTCCGATCAAAATCCATACCTTGGAGGGGGGGGGGGGGGGGGGGGTGGGGGGAGAGGAATACGGGGTATCATTCCACTAGTTTCAGCTTATCGGATGTTAGGTTTCTAAAGTAGCAAAAAGTGTAGGGAGTGGAGGGGAGAACAAATATGTGTGAAGCTGGGGTAGGGTGGCGTCTGGGAAGGAAGGGTTGGTGTGTGTGGGACTGGGGAGGATTACCTTTCTAACCCCTCTGCTGGTCCGCTTGACATTTCATTCCGACAGTTGGAGACTTTTCGTGTGTGTGCGCGCGCGGGTTTGTTTGTTTGTTTGTTTTCTATTTCCTTGATTAAAGTAAACTTTAAATAACCACTACCAATAATCAATGCTAACAATTTTCTGCCATTAAATGAGGGGAGAGAAAAGAAACACTGCAAGCCAGAGTTTTGTGGCTGTATCCTCGTACACATTCCGAACTGACATCATTTCACTTACGGGGAAAGTAACGCTTTCAAAATATATCGGTAAAGCTTCTTGCCCTCAACAAAACTTCTGTGACAGGGATACATATGGATATGGCCTTTGATAGCAATTACGTTTAAATCAGCATACACTGTTAACTGACCGGGTCAACACAAAATCAGGTCAGAGTCAATATCATCGATCGATTATTTGATTCTGAACTAAATTAAGTACCGAGTATCGAGGTTTGATGAGTCTATATCTAAATTTGAAGACGATGAAAGGAAATCTCATCAGCCTAGCATTACCACTGATCAGACTTTCATGTGAAGAGTGTAAGAGCTTGGGTGGGGTGGGGGGTGGGCGGAGGAAGTGGACCACCAAGAATAAGGGCAAGGGGGGATTGGAGGGGGAGAAGAGTCGGGGAAGGGGGAGGAAGTACCTTTCTCATCTCCTGTCCCCCACGATTTAACCAAGGTGCGAGGGGGAAGGGAGAGAGAGGGAGGATTGAGGGGCAAAATTAATATGCGCGGCAGGGTTGGCTATGGGAGAACCGGTTGTCGAGGGGGTTGGGGAGGTTGAATTTACCACCATATATATTTTAAACTGAGAGAAGGTAGTACAGATGAGGTAAGGATGGGGGGTGGAGGGAGGATGTTGAAACGAGCTGGCGTAAACTGAACAGAATGGGCTAGGGCCGATAAAAAAGAGATAATCCTTCTAAGCGCTCTCCTGGTTCGTAAAGAATTTGGACTTAACAAGAATAAGTTGTTTATGCATGTTTGAGAACAAACACCACAAAAAGAGATTACCGCTCCTCAATTTTATCATTAAAATTTGAAAATTCTTACCGCTATATGGGCAGGAGTAGGCCTATGCGGTTAAAAAAAAAAAAAAAGTGTGTGTGTGTGTGTGTGGGGGGGGGGGGGGGGGGGGGGAGAGGTGGGGCAGGGTTAATTCTGCCAGCCTGATATGACCAGAGATTTGACTCAAACGAGCAAGTCAGGTATGTTAAGCGTCTGACCTGGTGCTCTAGGAGTACAAGAGGACACATTCACACATTACTGACGGGTTACCCTCTTTCTTCCTTCCTCCCCCAAGCATGAAGTTAGTGGCCCCACACTTTCGACTCTAATTCGCCTTCAAATATTTCTTTCCATGGTGTTTCCTTTTCATCAAAAATCAAACTGAATTTGATCCAGACTGAATCTGTTCTTCCGTGCCCCATTTCCACACCAACGCTTCTTTCCGTCTAACATCATGGACAGCTGGGACGGCACAACACTTTAGCGTGACAAGAACACGTTCAGTGGCATTAGCTTTAAACAAACAGCCTCAAATTGTTGTTGAAAAGAAGCCCTTGGGTAGGAGAATGAAGGGTGTACAAAAGGACATACCCCTGACTAGAAACACACTCACATGTCAAGTAAACCGGTTAAGTCCGACCTTTTATTTGACGGGTAGAAAAAGTTTTCTTTCAAAAGGACAGTTATTTGAAAGAGGTTTGAACTGAGGGGGTTGGGTGGCTAAAACTTAGGTTTAGAAAGAAAACGAACTGGTGGGGTTATGTACTGTCTTCCTCGAAAAGCACGATTAAAAAATCGCTCACTCAATCACTCACCGTTCCAGTTCTGCCCTGCATGCATTGCGAAATGGCGCAGTCCCGGTGACGTTAAAATGAAGAGATTTTGTCGTTGAGCTCATAAAAGCAAACGCTGATCGGACGACAAAAAAAAAAAATCACGCAATACGACAAATACCCAGAGGCACTTATTTCACATGCGTTTCATGCCTGCGTGCGCGTCACGTCAGGCACTGAGTTCGCCCATGACGACTCTGTTTTGAAGTCTATTTGTCTGCCGGCGCGCGCGCGCGCGCTTGCATGTGTGTGTGTGTGTGTGTGTGTGTGTGTGTGTGCGTGCGTGCGTGCGTGCGTGTGTGCTTGCGTGCGTGTGTGCTTGCGTGCGTGCGTGCGTGCGCGTGCGTGTGTGCGCGTGCTTGTGCGTGCGTGTTAGATGTAAACTGTATTAAACCCTGTCAGAATCGAATTTGAAACTCTGAAAAGGAAAAGAAATTGTTCAAATTAGTTGTGTGAAAACGACGACTTTAATACTTCTTGAATGCAAAGTGGTTACATATGCTTGTTTACACTGCTGAATAACTCATTCTATACCCCATTGAAAGAAAGGAGAAAAAAAAGGAAAAAGTGAGTCACAGCACTGAGTGAGACGGAGGAGAAAAATTACAACAGTGGCAATACTTAAAAACAACATTATACCTATCACAATTATCAGTGTTATTTTTCGCTTACAACGTATGCTGCTATTTCTCGTACTGCTATTGCTGGTGGTACTACTCTTCTTCTGCTACTACTACTACTACTACTACTACTACTACTACTACTGCTGCTGCTGCTGCTGCTGCTGCTGCTGCCGCCCGCTATATGCCCAGTGGCCTACATCACGACAGTCGTGATAACAAGATCTATCAAAATATGTCAACAATGGCGCTGAGCACGTACATTTCACACACACACACACACACACGCACACGCACACACACACACACGCTCCATGCCCAACAGTCAGAGAGAAGTCGTAAACTAAGTAAAATGGTAATGGGTAAGGGTCAGAACGCTTTTTCGAAGAAACAATTTTCGGAAAGTTATAAAACTTGTGGCCAGATCTGCTTGGCGAACTGAGAAAGGGGGCTGATTACGGATGGAGGGACGCTAGTATTAAAGGAAAACGTTGGCTGTAGGCTTCAGGCCTAAAAGAAGGGAAATCTGTACATGTGGATGTCAGAAAGCACAAAGCATATAAACGTACTCCCAGTTTATCTTGAACACAAGTACTGTCTGAGAATCCATAAAGAAGAAAAACCGTTTGGGGCCGTTATAGCCTTTAGTAACGGCTATTCTGGTAAAATAAAACATCGGGCATCATCCGTGACCCATAATTAACATATGTACAAATTTTCAGAAAGAATGACCCAGAATGTTTGTCTGGAGCGAGTGAAACACATTTTGACCTCGGACAGACACACACAGACAGCATTTCTTCGTTCCCATTGTAAAGTAGGCCTACTCCCTGTTCTATAAGAACTGGGAGTGCAAAAACGTTGGCCGTACGGGTCTGGCCCCAAAGGAGGGAGTCTGTAGGTATGGATTGCCAGCATCAAAACGAAGATGGAAGAGGCGTGGACAGACTGAAGGGTTCAGAGTGACACGCTGGAGCCTGGACTTCAAGCGACCTAATCGACAGGAGAGAGAGGAAAAATATCCTATATTTGTTCAACGTGCGACCGGCGAAGGGGGACAACAGAGACAGGTGCACCAGATACACGGTGAAAGCATCCAAAAAACACGCCGTGCAGCAGCATTGTTCTGGATTTTGGTTGAAGCTAGATCCCCAGGACTGGAGACGATTGTCCGTTATCTGGCGTACAATGGACAAAGGAGCGCATAAAACTAAAAACAGCTTCTTCGTTAAGATAGAAACTGAAGGAACCGATTCTTTTGCGCCCGACGTGAAAGGTGCGACTAATGCCAGGTGAAGAGAGTTGATGAAACGAGTTTCGTTGATCAATACACCCAGAAATTCACCCATTGAGAACATCTTAATTTTGACTTGTCTTGTTTACATGCTCAAGAAAGAACAGATCTATGAAAGAAGAAAGAAGAAAAGAAAAGAAAAAAGAAAGAGAGCAGAAAAGGGGGCGGGGGGGGGGGGGGGGGGGCAGTTCTGAAACCGACTCTGGTGGACAGGAAAGCAAAGGGTTTGTGGCCGTCAAAAGACGCTGCTATGTAATGGAACAAAGAGCTAAAAAAAAAAAAAAAGAAAGAAAAGACGAAAAAAAGACGAGCTTCTGAGTCCATGATCATTGCTAAGTGTTATTGTATGTCCGTTTACACGTCCTTCAACATCCCATCCTAAACACCTAACCTATATCACAAATCCAGTATGGTCCAATGAGAAGAGAAGAATAATATATATATATATATATATATATATATATATATATATATATATATATATATATAATATATGAAGCAAAATTTGAAAAGAGAGGGGTTAGATACCGCCAAGGACGCAGACAAACAAGAGCAGGACTAGTGTCTACTCCTGTACACTGTCTGTGCCCTTGGCGGTAACTAACCCCTCTCTTTTCAAATTTTGCTTCATTTTCCGCCCTCAGTCATTGTTTTGAACTTTTTTATATATATATATATATATATATATATATATATATATATTAGCTGTTATATATTTTAGTGCAAAAG